>LOJH01001435.1:0-12124 GCA_001685095.1 Ellobius talpinus
AAAAAAATTTCAAAATAGATCAATCCATTTAATTTAACTTAAAAACAGTGGGCTGAGAAGGCGAGAACAGTGTTTATAAAATGTCGCTGTGCTGTAGATGTGCTCATTCATCCAGACTTACTGATGTCCCCGGGCTGGGGACACACAGGGAAACCCTGCCTCAGCTTGGGTCCCTGCGGTTAACCCACACCAGTGTTTGTCTCACAGGGACCTGGCACTGTCTGCCTCCTCCCATCTCCACAGTGAGCCATCAGTTTGCCGCCTCCCTTTGAATCCAGGGAGAAAACAGCTCGGAGACTTCAAGGGGGAAACTTGCATTCAAGGAGAAACTTTGGCTTGGGATGTCGCTCAGTTGGGAGAGCGCTCCCTCAGCACGCAAGAACACGTGTGGGATCTCCATCAGCAAGTAAAAGCAGCATGGCGGCACACACCGGCAATCCCAGAACTCAGAAGAAAAGAGGCACAAAGATGAGGATGTCAGAGCATCCTCGGGTCCCCTCCATGACCTCAGATGAGGATGTCAGAGCATCCTCAGGTCCCCTCCATGACCTCAGATGAGGCTGTCAGAGCATCCTCGGGTCCCCTCCATGACCTCAGATGAGGCTGTCAGAGCATCCTCGGGTCCCCTCCACGACCTCTGCTTCAGCTCCTACCTAGTTTCTGTCCTTCAACGATTGCCACTTGAGGGGTGGGAGCTGAAATAAGCCTGGTCTCCCCAAGCTACTTTTGGCTGTGGTGTTTTATCACAGCAGTAGAAACCCCAACTAAATATTTAGTTTTCACAGTGAGTTTGAGGACAGATTTGACTATCTGAGGTCCGGTTTCAAAAAAGAGTCTAAGCAAACTGACTAGCCAATAGTAGAGCTTTCTCATTTCCTGAAGGTCTTGAAGACAGAGGACTCCTGGCAGATATGTGTGTGTGTGTGTGTGCGTGTATGTGTATATGTGTATGCATGTGTGTGCACACACATGTGTGTGCGTGTGTAGTGCGTGTGCACGTGTGTGTGCGTATGTGAGTGTGTGTGTGCTCGTGTGTGTGTGCATATGTATAGGCATGGTAGAGCACACCTGAAGTTTCAGCAATTGGGAGGCCAACACAGGAGGATCAAGGCCATTCTTAACTACATAGCCAATTTGAGGCTTGACAATCTTATCGCACACAAACACCAGTTCTCAGCAGCAGACCATATGGAAGCCTGCCATATCCCCAAACCAAGCCAATACTTCTCCTCAGCCCCATAGCAGCCCTTGTGCTACTCCCAGACTCCTTTCTCTACCAGAAGCTGCCATAAATGACTTCTTGTGATGGAGCAGCCTGGACATAAGTATGGGAGCCACTCTGTCCAGCATTTCAAAAGCTTTAAAGAGAAGGAGAAAATGGCGTTTCTGCCAGGTGGCCCAGCAAGCCTGCCCACAGTGGGCCGAGAACTCAAAGGTTACAGGGAGAAGAGAATTAAGGAGAAATAAATATTCAGATACATCTGGTGTTGAAACAAACACGTGCCTGTGCTCTGGGGATGGGTGCTCATCTCTAGAAATCCTGCAAGGGCTGCGCTGCAGCAGACAGCAAGAGACAGCCATGCCAGCCCTGAACATCTGTTTCCCCCATTTTGCCAAGGAACATTCTTTTTTAAATCTCCTTTTATAATTTGACCTGCTCTGCTGGCAGGGGGCCCTAGGAAGGCTTCCAGCTAAAGATGGAAAAGGGAAAGAAGGGGCAAGAGGAAGTGAGAGGGGACCTGCCTGAGCAGACAAAGGCTAAGCACAAAGACGTAGGGAAAGGGAAATGGGGGAAGGAAAGAGAAAAGGGGGCTGAAAGGGGGAGAGGAAGAGAGGACAGGAAGAAAGAGGAGGAGGGAAGGAAGGGAGGAGAGGAAGGAGGGAGGGAGGAAGGAAAGGAGGCAGGGGAGGAGGGAAGGAAAACAGGCAGGCAGGCAACATGGGCCAGCAAGTCAGCTTAAGGCGTCCACCAGCAAGACAGGGCAAGGGGTGTGAGAGATGCACACGGGGCACTACCTGGAAAGAATCTCAGCAAGAGTGTGCCCAGAAACCGTGACCATAGCACCCTAGAAAAGACCAGGCCAGTTACTCACACTCCTCAGACCCCAGAGTGCTTAAGAACAGGCGCAATAGCAGCCTTTCCATGGAGGCACACTCCTGCTTAACATCCAGGAACGACTGACCAGGTCGGATTCATTCCTACTAGAAACATCCACCTGGAGCAAAGGCTCTTTCCTTCCCTCTGTAGGCTCCTCCCATCATTCCATATTCTCTTCTTCTCAGCCCATCGTTTCTCACAACCCAGACTGTCACCTCCTAGGCAAGTCAGAGCATTACTTTGTGACCAAATGGGGGGACAGTGATTCCCTTTAGCCATGCTGAGCCCCGCCCTGACTCCATCACCTTCCCACACAGCCAACTCCCCCACCCCCTTGCTCTGGTTCACAAAGATTTGGCTTCCTTTGCATGTGCATCAGCATTACCAGGAACCAGACACACAGAGGCAGGATTTCCAGCTCCAGGGCCTTATGCTGCATCACAGGAATCTCAGAGAAGTTTCAGCGGCTGTTGCTTTCTACCATGTAACAGGAAAGCCCTCTGGAGCACACTGATTATTATTAGATGGCCCAAAACGTTGGGCTTTGGACATTGCTATCTATTCAACAAGTGAGTCTTAAACAGCCCCATATGGTCAGGCTCTTGCTAGATATGGCACCCCGCAAATATTTGGGGGAAATTATTTTCAGGACCACCACCCCAAGTCCATGATGCTTAAGTCCCAAGTCCCTCAAGTAAAATGGTGTGATTTTGCCTATGACCCACATGTGTCCTTTGTAAACTCTAAATCATGTCTAGGTCGCTCGCAGTATCTAACACAGGCAAACACTGTTAAGCAGGGTTACAGTGTGCTGTTTCAGGAATAATGAGAAGTGCCCATATGTTCAGTAAAGACACGGTAAAAAAAATTCTGTCCACAGGTGGTTGAGTCCATAGATGTGGAATCGATGAGTAGACAGGCTTGTGTGTGTGCAAGCGCACGTGTGCACGTGTGTGCACGTGTGTGTACGTGTGTGTACGTGTGTTCACATATGCGTGTATGCGTGCATGTGCACATGTGTGTGCAGGTGTGTGTGCGTGTGTGCATACGTGTGTGTGTCGTCGTCGTCGTCATCTTCGTCATCATCATTTTATCCAACTCTCAACTGAATCTCCCCAGAATAAGGTGTATTCTCCCCCAGGAAACTGAGATTGGTTGCAGAACCAGGGATTATATGTCTAATCTTCTAACTAGCTCAGTAGCCTCTGGCAGATAAATCCATCCCTCTGAGTCTCTGTCGTCTTCTCCATAAAATACAAATATCTTAGTGGGCTTTCCTGAGTTGTCTGAGAATGCAAAGGGCTGCAGTGCCCAGAAAGAGAAGTCAGCAGAGACTTCTGCTTGGCATAGGCAGTGGTAATCATGTGAGGGCCTCTCTGATTGTTCTGTTGGAGCCAGGAGACTGGACCACACCCTGTCGTAGGGCGAGGTTTCCTGTGAAGGGAACTGAATTTTCCACTGTCAATCATTTGAGAAAAATTTCATCTGGAGTAAAATCTCCCTGCCACCTCGCCCCTGGCTCCCTCTGATGCCTCCAAGGAGGACAGCTAGACCAACAAGCTTCCATGGGGTGAAGATAGCTGGGCTGGATCCCGGGGTGGAGTCAGAGGAGAGCTCAGGCTAGGCAGATGGCCAAGTGGATCTCACACCTCAGAATGATTTGGGTTTCTGCAGTTATCAGAAGGACCAGGCCCTTTCTGAAATGGCAAGAGGACACAGGGCACCAAATCTTTGTGCCTGCAACCAGCAGAATACAGGACAATGGGAACCAGCCAGGCCCTGAGCAAACCAAGACCAAGCCTCTAAGTTTATATGTAAGCAGGGATAGTAAAGGTCATGGTCAGCATCAAGCGGCCACCATTTTTTGTAGAAGAGAGGTCATGGACTGTTTATCATGGTATTTACTGGATCCAGTGTGCCACACAGGCTTCCTGATCTCTAGACACGATAGCCAGCATCCTCCCCTGAGGATTCCAGGACACTGAACTGGATGGTAACTTGAAAGAAAGCAGTGGCTGCTTAGTTAAGTGACCTGATGAATCCTTGGAAATTGTTATATTGGGGATACCAATGTAGTGGCTTAAGTCCCACTCTGGTGAGCTGGTCTGGTTCCTTACATGAAGTCCTAGCACAGAGTAAGTGATGGAAAAGCCTGGTTCTCTTAAATCTTTGTTCATCTCATTCATATAATGGGAGTGACCAAACAAGATCTGTGATGTATTTCTCCCAGACCCGATCCATGCAAGATTTCTTGAGTCTTGACACAGAACGGGGAAGATGTGGCAAGTGGCAATATTGTTTAAGTGTATGTGTAAAATGTAAAAAATTAAATGTTTACAAATTTTAGATCATGCTGGAAGGTGTCCGAACACCTGCCTAGAGCCAGGAAGATGCCTAAGGTGAGTTGCTGCTACCAGCTGCTGAGTTCAGATGTAGCTCGCCACTATGGCCTGAGGTCAGCACCATTATTATCCTACTGCCTCAACCAAGGTTCAAGAGGAGTGGCTGATGGGAGTTTGGAGAAGGGACTGCTTAGCAAACTGTAATGCTCAACACTAAGGAAAAGCAAAGAGAATGAATCACCCAGTGCTGGTCACAGGCGGGGATGCTATGGTCCCTGTGACGGCTAATTTGAAGTGCTATCTTGATTGGATCAAGAGACAATCACTAATGTCCCCAGTCCCATCCCATATGCATCCAGAACCTCACATTAGCCCAGTCCAGGTAGAAGCCTAGAAATAGATTGCAAAGAGACATCCTCCAAGGCACAGAACAGAGTGGAAAAGGCTGATGAGGAGGTCTGGAAATATGTCTGAAAATAGCTGACACATGATCTTACTGGTTATGAATGTGGGTGCTGGTGAACCCGCTCAAGACCAGAAGGCGAGCAAGAAGTAAGCCAATATCTAAATCTACACGGTGCATCTCTGGTCTGTCCTCTCAGCCTCCAAGACACACTACCTTGTGTGACTTGTAAGGACCACTGTCACCCAGTACACCTCTTTCTCTCTCTCCTCTCCCCAACCCCTCAGTTAAGAGACTCTTCCCCTCCTCATCTTGTCAGTTTGCAGCCTGCTTGGAGCTGGGGGTGGCAACAGGACTGAGATTCAGGGTGCAGGGTACAGGGGAAGTCTGTGCACGACTTTTGGGATATTCCTTGTCCTTTCCATCTCTCCTCCCTGTGGAATCTGAGCCAGCTCCTTCTGACTACTGCCTGGCTCTGCCCTGGAGGATCCCGAGAATGGAGAAACTGTCCCATAGTTATTGACTGCTGATGCCTGCTGGGAAAGGGAAATTAGCCTAGACCCTGTTTGAGCATTTGCATGTTGGCCTTCGATAGAGCAGCCCAAGTAACAAAGACGCCAAGCTCATCCATGGCCAAAGTGAGACTCGGGTCACAGCGTGAACAACGAGGGAAGCAGGGCTGCTGGAGACAATCATCTGTATATCAGTTCCTGTCCTTCCTGCACCGAAGGAGGCTGTACTGTCGAGCCCTCCCTTCCAGGAAGCCAACAGCAGGTTCTCAGCTGGGTACATGAGACAGAGTATTTCTCTCTTCAGACAGGATGTCAAGGGTGAGCATACTCTTTCCCAGCACCCCCGGCTCACTTCTCTGTTAAATGAAGACAGAAAGTCCAATGGAGTTTATAAACCCTGAGACTTTGGTATCCCATGGTGACACAGAGGGAGAAAAGCAGCCCTGATTCTCAATGGCTGTATGGAGTGGAGCCTTCTAACATCCCAATGTTGGCTCAAACACAAGCCAGAAACAGGACTTTGCTGTGTTATACCACTAGCATTCAGGTTTAGCCTATCCAGAGTCAAACACACGGACTTGTACACAGCACTCCAAATTCCTCCCTCGTTTGGAAAAGATGCTGTGATTGGTGAACAATTAAGTTACTATTTTAAGGAAGTCACACAAATGCTATCTTTCGTTTCCCCTTAACTGGTCCCACTCATCCTGCCCGGATAAGGCAGGCAAGAATAGCATGAGAAAACCCTTTCTCATGATACACTGGCCCACAGGGAGTTAATGCTGATGGTTCCCAAGAAGGCTGTTCTTAGGGACCTTGCCTCTGCTCTCCCACGGTGATTCACAGAGTCTGAGCAGACAACAGTCAAGAGGCTCACTCAGGGTGCCAGAACAAGAGGCCACTGCACAGGACAAGAAATCAGGAAACAGAATGGGGGCAATTTGCTCTGGGTGCCAGTGGGTTTCTTCCCAATGTACAATTTCTATAAAATAACTATGTATTCCTGTATACTAAGACATTAAAGTTCTAAAATGTCAGGATTTTGTTTGTTTTGTTTTTCAAGACAGGGTTTCTCGTTGTAGCCCTGGGTGTCCTGGAATTCACTATGTAGATCAGGCTAGCCTTGAACTCAGAGCTTTTCCTGCCTCCTCAAGTGCTGGGACTGAAGTCCTACACTATCATGCCCACCTGGTTAAAATGTCAGCCTTAAAGATACAGAATGAACTGAATGATTGCAAGGGACAAATAGAAGATAGAGGATCACAGAACAATACTTCAGTCTCCTCTGTAACTACATAGTTTGAGGATGAGAGTGTAATCCATCATAGTGGGAAGACATGTTGGCCAAAGCTGTTTGCTCACATCTCAGCTGAGGGGAAGCAGAAAAAGGCTCATCAGGCTTTCCCCCTTTGATTCAACCAGGGACACAATCCACAGGGTTGTACCATCACCTTCAGGGCAAGTCTTCTCCCTAAGCTATCATCCCTAAAGATGCAAAAATGCTCTCACAGACACGCCCAAAGGTATGCCTCATAACACCCTAAGCATCCCTTAACCTAATCAAGTGGACAACAAAAACGAAGAGCCACATGACCTGGTCATCACCCTCAGTGGTATCCCATGACACATTTGCATCCAGTAGAAATCAATCTTAGAGCTCTAGAACTACCAGAAAAGGAAGTCCCACAGGGGTAACTCGTTATCCCTGTACCTACTCAATAAATAGTTATTAAAGATTTATATATGCCCAGCACTGTTGTAAAGACAAAGGGAAAATCAGTCTGTGAAGTGATGGCAGCTTTGCCTGCACACTGGACTGTGTGATTCAACGAAACAAGAACAGCAGAGCAAAACGACATTGATTCTTGGGTCTCCCCTCCAAGGTCTGTGCTGCAGAAATTCAAGATTATGAACCCGTCTCAGGATTTGAAAAGACTTTGATGCTAATGTTCAGCCAAGGCTGAGAACTTTTATGTAGTGATTTGAATAGGAAAGGCTCCCATAGGTTCATATATTGGAATGGTTAGTCCCAGGCTGGTGGAACTGTTTGGGAAGGATTAGAAGGTAGGGCCTTGCTGAAGAAAGGTGTGTCACCGGAAGTAGACTTTGAGGGAATATCATTCCTGTCTCAGTCTCTGAGTCTCCTCTCTGTATCTGTCTCTCCTCTCTGCCTCTCTCTCTCTCTCTCTTCCTTTCATTCTCTCTGCCTCCTGATTGTGGATTAGATGAAAGCCCTCAACTACTGCTTCAACACCATGTCTACCTGCCTGCTTCCAGGCATGTCTACTCCCCTGGCATCCTGGTTATGGACCCACCATCTGAAACTGTAAGATCCAATAAACTTTCTTCTATTAGTTACCTCTGTCATGTTGCTTCTTCACAGAAAAAACAAAAGAAACAAACAAAACAAAACAAAACAAAAAATCCTAAGACATCCTAGGAGTGCATGACACATGGAAACAGAGTTGAAGGATGAACTCAAGTTCCAGGGGGCAAAGGAGGAGGAAGAGGGAACAAAGGGGTTTAGGGAACTGGCCAGCACAATTAGAGCCTTCTAGTAGATGGGAGGGTGCATATCTGAGAAATCGTCCTGTGCCAGACCAAGGGCCTAGTTTACAGTAGAGCCAATTACAGGTAGTTAAGTATATTCAGTGCTACTGTCTTCCATGCTCCTCCTAGTATGAACCATAGCAGCACTTAAAATATTCAACTGCTTTTCTAATCTTCAGTTCCAAAGTCCATATTCTTTCAAACAAAATCATGGTCAGGCCTATCACATCAATACCCCAATCCCTGGTACCAACTTCTCTCTTAGGGTTTTTATTGCTGTGAAGAGACACCATGACCATGACAACCCTTATAAAGAAAACATTTAATTGGGGTGCCTTACAGTTTCAGAGATTCAGTCCATTATTATCATGACAACATGGTGGCATGCAGGAAAACATGCTGACAGTGCTACCTCTTGCAGGCAACAGGAAGTCATCTGACTCACACTGAGGGAAGCTTGAGCAAGAGAGACTTCAAAGCCTGCCCCCACAGTGACAGTTCCTTCAACAAGGACACACCTCTTAATAGTGCCACTCCCTTTGAGGGCCATTTTTTTCAAACCACCACACAGGTACAGAGTTCTTAGAATCCTTGGAATGTCCCAAAAGGTGACAAATCCTTTTCTAAATCTATTCTAATCAGATGACTGGAAGTTGATTGTCAACAGAATAACCCTATCTTTAGCAGTTGGGAACTTTGGATTGGATGCAGCTCTTTTCAGTCCCCAGTGTCCAACCTGACCTTTGGGAAGGGCCGAAGACTGCATCAGTCTCCAAGGTGGTTTGAATGAAAAGTGTTCCCCACAGGCTCATGTACTTACACAATCCGTTCCCAGTTAGTGGCACTGCTGAGGGAGGTTATGGAACCTTTAACACATAGAGCCTTGCTGAAAGAAATATGTCACTGGGCGTGGCCCTTGAGAATGTATAGCTCTGCCCTACTTCTAGCTTGCTCTCTGCTTCATACATGTGGATGGAAATGTGACCTCTGGGATTTCTACTCTAGCTGCCTCGTGTCATGTCTCCCCCTTTAGAATCATAAGCACGGATGAACCCTTCCCTCTATGAGTTGCCTTCATCACGGTGTTTTAGCACAGCAACAAAACAGAAATTAATATAATCATAATGGCTGAAGATTATCTCTATCATACCTACACAAATAGAGCCTCTCTAAACACTAAACGAAATTTGGAGAGATTTTGGGTTGGCCATCATACCCCTATGGTAGGAAGCAGCATACCCCAACTCTCCATGACAGATGACCCTATGTGTAGGACTGCTCCATATCTTGCCCATGTGTGGCTCTTCATTTGACTCTTCACTCATATCTTTTATAATATCCTAGCAAATAAAACCAAAGCATTTTCTGGAGTTCTGTTGATTATTATTGAACTTGAGTGTAAGCAGGCTTTCTTTGGGTCACCAACCAGCTCCCAAATCATGACACAGAGACCTATTTAGTTATGAATGCTCTGTCTTATGCTTATCCCACTAGCTCTTATATAACTTAAGTTAACCTGTTGATCTATATCTATGTTTTGCCTCAGGGCTCTCTCTCTCTCTCTCTCTCTCTCTCTCTCTCTCTCTNNNCTCTCTCTCTCTCTCTCTCTCTCTCTCTCTCTCTCTCCCTCTCTCCTTTCTTTTATTTCTTTCTTTCTGTCCTACTCCACAGTGTCTGCTGGCTGGTAGCTGACTGATAGCTGCCTGGCGGGTCCTGGGAATCTCGCTCTCTTTCTCTCTTGTTCTTGTCTTTCTCCTTTCAAGCCTAGATTATTCCTCCTAATTATCCTCTCTGCCCACCAGCCCCACCTATCTCTCTGCTGCCTAGCTATTGGCCATTCAGCTTTTATTAGGCCAATCAGGTGCCTTAGGCAGGCAAAACATCTTAAACAAGTGCAGCATAAACAAATAGAACACATATTTGCTTAGTTAAAGCAATAGTCCACTTCAATGCAGGAAATGTTATAGAAATCTTCAATTTGTAGTTAAATAATTCCACTTTGAAGTGTAAAGTCACTGCTTGTAACTGGCATCAAAGATGAAGCAGCCTTGTGTGACTGAACCCATGCCATGCACTAAGTCTGGTAAGGCATGGCGGGATTTGATTAGCTGGTAGGACAGCCATGTGAGATCTGCATAGGACAGGACCATTGTTTGGAGTAGGAAGCTTACCCAGCGGTGACAACAGGGTGGTGGGCAGGGAAATTATTTCTTCCAGCTTCTTTCTACCTCTTGGTATGATCTAGCCAGGGCTGAACCTCTGCACCCAAGCTCCAGAAACTACAACTGCTTGGTCAGCTCACTGTTGCCAAGAGGGGTGTCTTCCCTGCCATGCCTACGCCAGGTGCCAGACACTCTCAAGTCCCTTCTTCCCAAAGGAGAAGCAGGAACACCCTCTGACCTGAATCATGTGAAAGAACTCATCCAGGCTCTCTCATCCAGAGAGCAGCTCTGTCAGGTAGAACAAACGCCTGGGGGATGTTGGGAATGCAACTAGCCCGAAGCATAAGCACATCCAACAAACACCTTCGGCTTCCGGCCCCTCACCGCACCTTAGGAAATGGGAAGCAGAGAACTCAAGAGAGCATAATCAGAACCTATATATTTTTGTTGTTTACAAACTGTCCAACCTACAGATGGTTCTTGTTATGGTCACTATTGTTGTTTGCAGCCCAAACAGAAGAGAAAACTGCCTGAGAAAACTGGCTTGCCTCAGGAGAGCTGAAGAAGAACAAAGGTTATTCTCTCACTCAAAATTAAAGAGAAGAAAGGTCATTTTCTCATGTATTGCCCATTTGGGGAGCTGCCTCTGTTAATAGTGCCTCAGCAGAGAAACCCAGTCTGTTAATCCCAGAGGGAGATGTGGAGATGAGAGGGGACGCAACACCTAGGCCTCCAGAGACATACATTATTGTTCAGCAGAGACTACTTACAGCCAGACAAGCAACTTCCTCTGAGCAAACAGTGCCCAGCTTACCAGTGCTCCTGCCCAGCTCCCGCACAAGGGGCGGAACTGTATCTGCCATACTGTGCCATGGCGCATGGTGATGTCTGGGTGGAAGGGTACAAGTGGAAAACAAGACCCAGTCCCTTCTCTCTAATAAGCCGCTTCTGGAAAGTGCCGTGCATGGCACTGCAATTACAAAGAGGATTCACCACTGGGCCTGGAAGAGCAGCCAGAGATGCAGCAGTCTCACATCCTCTGTGAACCAGTTTTCTGCACAGACAAAGCTCTCTCCCCTGTCTCAGGATGCAGCCTTGGAAGTCAGACCATTTGTTTGTTTGATTGGTTGTTTTTATTTTTACTTTTCCTTATTCTAGAGACAGGGTCTCATTCTATAGTACAGATTAGCCTCATAGTCACAGTGATCCTCCTGTCTCAGCTTCCCATGTGCTGGAGTTTCAGGCATGAGTCACCATGTCTACTTTCTGACCTATTTTGAGTGCTTGGCTCCAAGGAGGGGATGCAAGTCGCTGCTAGGATGGAATTTCCCTTCCAAGGCTGTGGTGTATCATAGATGAGGCAGGCGACAGCAACAGCCGACGGTCTCTGGCTCTGAGGACAAACACTGCCGGGGCAATCTCTTCTCCGTTATTGCTGCCTTACATCATCCCCTCAAATCTTATTTTAAGGCAGGGCTCTGCAGCTGGGAAGAGCCTTGGCAAACCAAACTGCTAGTAGCTGAAGAAACACTGAGCAGAAAAGGGAAAGGAGACCATTACTGGCCACCAAGTGAGGGTGGACATAGGGATGCACGACTGTCCTCCCTTCACGCAGGGAAGTCTTTCTGTCCCTATTCACTAAAGACTACAGGCACAGAGGATACAATGTTCAATTCCCAATGCCTACAGACTCAATGAGAAGTGAACACTAGGGAGGGAGGGGACCCAAGGACCTATAATTTAAAGACTCTGCAGCTGCTTCCAGAGAAAGAAGACCCTTACAGGGTCTTCTCCTACTGGTACTCCGCAAGACAGAAGCAGACACCAGCAACATTGTGAGGGAATTCAGGATGATCACAGAAGCCAGGTTTGGAAGTTCGTGGTGCTGCAAGTAGCAACTGACCTGGGCACACAGCGCGCACACACCACACTCACAGACACACACGCACACCCTTTGTTTTGGAAGTTTGTGGTGCTGCAAGTAACAATTGACCTGAGCACATGGCACACCACACACACACACACACACACACACACACACACACACACACACACAC
>LOJH01001435.1:17162-48905 GCA_001685095.1 Ellobius talpinus
GAGAGAGAGAGAGAGAGAGAGAGAGAGAGAGAGAGAGAGAGAGAGAGAGCGTGTAGGCCCGAAGCTGCATGGGCAATCATGTCAGCCATCATCCTCCATCACTCCTCCAAAACCGTATTCAATGAGGCAAAGTCTCTTAGTCAAACTCATTGACAATGATCACTCTCACTAGCTAGTTTGCTCTGGAAACTCATCGTCGATTTTTGAGTCTGGAATCACTGTCAGGTTGCCATGCCCATTCAGCATTTAGGTAGGTTGTAGGAAACTGAACTCTGACCTTCGCAGCTGATTGGCAAGCAATTAACCACTTTCTATCACTTCCTAAAAAGTGTTCCACTGCAGAGGACCTAATGGACACTGCACATTCAGTAGCTGTCCGTTGTGAAGGGGACACTCGCTCAGGAATGACAGCTGCCTTGCAAAGGCTCAACTCCCTGCAGATAATAATACTTCCTCACTAGATTGTTGGGAGAAGCAGAGCAGGTGTGGTGTCAGGCAGCCAGGTGCTGACTAAACCTTCATTCTCCCGTGCAGGGATTCCTAACACTTCAGAGTGCTACTTTCTATGTCCCAACTGGAGAGTGACTTCCTGCTGCACTGGCCCCTGTAGACAGTAAGAGGGAGTCCCTGTTGCTATTTCAAGGGCAGCAACATTAAAAAGCTAGACACAAAAGGAGAAAGTAGCAAAGAGAAACTCTCTTGGTGAGACAGGTAAAGTTTTCCTTAAAAGGGGAATAAACAGAATGAGGGCTTTTCGTGATGTCACCTACCTTTTTAGAAGGAAGCTTTGGACTCCACTTCCTAGTGTAATACTAGTTATTTTCCTAAGCTTTGAAATATTTGTAAATAGACAAGACTATGCTATTTGATCGAGGTCAAGGAAAGAGACATTCAGTACATACAGGCACAAACATCGGAAGCCTGCTTCCCATCTGTCCGAACCTCTAGCCTCAACCTGAACTTCAACCCCAGTTTTTCATTCCTCTACCCTGGTTGTTACCTTTCGAACATAATTAAAAGTGAGTGTGAACTGCATGTGGTGGCTTGAGCTTGTAACTCATGCCTGCCTCAGATAGGAGGATCCCAGACTGAAGGCCTACCTGAGCTACACAGTGAGTCGGAGGTCAGTCTGAGATATCTAACAAGACCTTTTCAAAGAACAGGCAAACATAATATGTGTGTAAATTGTTAAAAATAAGCTAGGTATAATTAACACAAAAAGCTAAGTTGTGCTTCTATACATAAAATAAAGAATACTTTTTAAATCAAAGGCAACATTTCTAAATTAAATTTTGCTTCAGTCTCAATTGTTAGCTAAGGTATTGGCTATTTTCTGTTTAAAGAGCAGGCAAATGTATTGAAAACTCACAGAAAAGAACATATGCCCACTTTTCAAATGTTGTACAGTTTTAAATGAAATTTAGATGATTAAAGGAGTACACCTCAGAGATCTGGAACATTCCATGAGAGCCTTATTTCTCACTATTGAGGCATGCTTACACGGCTACACAGGGTCTCCCTCCACTTCTAGAGCTAAGAACACATTCCAAATGCTTTCTAGAATGGCTGTGAGTGTTCCTAGCAAAATGCCCAGTTCCATTGTCCCTGGGGACCCCAGCAGGAGTGTGCCCTGAGTAGTGTAGGAAGGTTGCTAACCCCACCTGAGCCTCTGCTGCTGAGGGAAGCCTTCCAGAGGCCCTGCATGAAGGAAGGGCAAAAACAGTTTGTATGAGCAGCTTTGAATCTGAGAACTCACCAAGAGTGACCCATCATTTACATAGAGGAGAAAAGGCAGTAGTATCTTACAGTAATCCTCTAAGATTGGCAGTGGTGAGGGGTGGGGGTGGGGGTCACTGTTCAGTGCCACATGGAAGCCATCTTTTGTCAGTTTGACAGAAGGTAGTATCATCTGGGAAGAGGAAACCTCAACTGGGAAAAACCTTCCTGCATCTGATTGGCATATAGGCACATCTGTGGGGCTTCTTCTTGATTAACAATTGAGGCGGGAGAGCTCAGCCCACTGTGGGTGGTGCCATCCCTTGGCAGGTAGGCCTGGTTTATATATAAAAAAAAAAACCAGACTGGGCAAACAGAGGAGAGCAAACTAGAAAGAAGTATTCCTCCCTGGTCTCTGCTTCAGTTCCTGGTTCCAGGTTCCTGCCTTGAGTTCGTGCCATGACTTCCTCTCAGTGACGAACTATAGATTGTAGGCTGAAACCCCACCCCACCTACAGCTTGCACTTGGTCATGGTCTTTATCACCGCAACAGAAAGCCCTAGGACACAAGATATGCTACAAATTATCCTGGCAAAGAAAAGAGCTACACGCTGGGTGTGCTGGCTCGCGCTTGTGCTCCCAACACCTGAGCCACTAAAGCGGGAAGATTGCAGTGAGTTCGCTACCAGCTGGAAAGCAGCCTGGCCTACAGAGTAAAACACTGTCTCAGAAGAAAGGAGCTATGGAGGAGTCCTCCCAACAAGTCAGGCTGGATGGTGGGCAGAGCTCACTAGTATCTGAACAGCTTTCCCAGCCCCTTGCCTGGGGAGATCGCCAGTGAAGGACAGAGGGAGCCAAGCCCTCCTGCTGCTGCCTCCCCTTGTGGCACCCCACTTTGCCTGTCTTTTCTGCAGGTATCTATCTGTTTGCAATTAAGCACAGGGTACAAGGGAGAAGCAGCCATGGCTTCTCTCCCTAGAACAGGGGAAGATGATGTCCAGGTGGTGGCTTCAGCAGTGTACCTTCTGATCTGTCACCTTGTCCCCATCCACACCTCTGAGGCCGAGCACAAACCCACCCAGAGCCTTTGTGCTGGGCTTTGTTGTTGCTGTTGGTTTTTATCAAAGGCCGCTTGCGACTACCTGGTGACTGATCAGCTCCTGGGCTGAACCAGCCTGGGTGTCATTCCTCCTCCTCTTAGGGTTTAATACTCCTTCCTTTTAGCACAATTTTGATTCATGATCCTTGATAAAAAGGAGGAAGAAAACAGTTGGTTTCCCTCCCCTTAAATAAAAGTCAAACTTCAGATAATTGCTTTGAGTTTTTTGTAAATATGAGAAGAAATAAACAAGCAGCATAGGTTGAGAGATAGTTCTACATCTGAAGAAAACAGTTGTTATCCTTGGCAGAAACTACAGGGATTCATCCTAGGAAAATGCTAAGTAAGGTCTCCAAAATACCAACTATTAGCACAAGAGATACTGCTAACCAAAGCAAGATTCTTTTTGAAATGTACAAGCTTGGATGTGTCCAGCCCCTTCTTCCCGTACTCCCATGGCCAAGAATGGTACAAAGATGAAAGCTCTGCACTCAGCACCGCATCAAAGGAAATAAGCTCAGGCTGAGCCAAGATGCTCCTTGAAGATGTACGCAGGCACAAACCAGAAAGAAAACAATTCCAAAAATACACACAGAAAGAGGACCCTGCAGAGGAAAATCGCATGCTCCCACTAACACTCAGCTGGACCCACTGAAATCAAACAGAATAACCCATGTTGGGACTAGGGGCAAATATATTTTCTGTAACTGGAATCTGCAGCCAAGCCGTTAGGAAACACAACGCACAGAAGAGTAGCATGGATGCCAATATGCGGCGAGCACTCTGGTCACAACTCCCACCCCAGCGTCCTGCTCTCCTAGAGATGCCCTGAGTCTTCCTGCGCTGCTGGGGTGCCTCTCTCTGTCACACTGACATGGCTTCCTTAAGGCGTCAACCACCTCAGCAGTCAGCTCCATGTACCTGGGGCGGACACAGGCAGAGGCCCACACTCTAGCCTGGCTTTGCCACTCTTCTTGGTAGGGCCCCAAATGTTCCTACACCGTGCCCTTCTCTGTAAAATGGAAAAGAGGACACATTTGAACAGGATGTCATGAGTAACGGTACTTCTATGATCCAGCCCATGGGGATAAAAGACACAAGACATCAATAGTCACGGACAGTGGGGCGTCCGGAGAGTGTGGCCTTTGAAACCGGCAGAGAAATTACAGACATGGCAGAGTTCTGGACTATAAAGACACAAGCCTAGCAGTGCTTAGCGCAAACATGGCATTCAGAAAATGGCTACTTCCTTTCTTTTCCACCAAGATTTGGCTTCCCTCTGACCCTGACACTAAGGGAAATCCTCCTGTTTTGATGACCACAGTGGAGACCTTAACCACTGACCTTCTGTGATTTGCCTGCCTCATGCTGACAGGGTTCCCAGTCTTGGCCTCTGCCCTAGAAAGGAATGCAAGTAGGGGGTGGGGGAAGTCCCCTGCCTCCACCCCAAACAGCTGAGAGAGTGCAGCCCGAAGAGGAAATGCTTTGTGAGTGCCCTGAAAGGCCAGTTTACCCTGCACCAAATTCTAAACCACTAGGCAGTTGTGGTAGACTGTAGCCCAGGCCAGAACAAATTGTCGCGTGACACTCGGGAACAGGGGACTGGTCAAACACTGTACTCCTCCTTGTGTTTTGTGTGCCAGCAACTACATACAGTTTCATCCAGAAATATGCCAGGTGGTAAATATGTTTGAAAATCCTAAGTCCTTTGAAGGTCCAAGCCCTTTGAAGTATTTGAAAGTGTGTAGGAAGTAAGAACAGGAGAGGGACTTTCCTTCGGAAATTCCGAATCCCTCCCGCCAACACCACACACACAGCCTGGACGGAGGGCCTTCCTAGCCAACTTCCTGACAACTGCCCAGAGAAGTTCTGAGGATAATCAAGCGCAGCTGTGTGTGGACCTGCTGGAAGGTCTGTGACTCAGGGTGACTGAGCCTCACCAGCAGAGACGGAATTTTGAAGACTCTGTGAAGCCCAGAACAGGGCCCGAAGGCCTTGACACTTCAACTTTCCTTGGAACTTCACTAGAAAGTCAAATCTGGGGATCAGGCCTCCAAGATACCAGGAGCCAGTGGCTGGAGGTGGGGTAGAGAGTGGTATCCTCGGAGACAAGCAGGTGAGCCATGGCCTTGGGATGCGTAAACAGAGACAGATGTGGGCACAGGCGAACATCTGAGTGTTTCAACATCAATGTTTTCTGCCTCTACTTCTTTTGTCGATGAAGCAATTAAGTTCCTAGCCATCCAAGTCTGCCACTGAACCCTGAGAGTCTCAGATTCCATAGGCAGAGAGAGAGGTGCTGGGCAGTGCCTGGACGGGCCTATGAGCCTGAGGGGGTGCACATCCAGGCTGCAGGCTCAGCTCTGCCACTTACAGCTGAGTGACCCTGGGCAAGTCCTCAACATCCCAGGCCTTGCTTCCTCATTCAGCAACTGAAATGATTTTTTTTCCAGTAAGAATTGTTTGAGATAGTTCATATCCATCCAAAAAGGCCTCAGCTGAGTGTCAGGAAATAACACATAACTAATAATTAATTTTTATAATTTATCCAGCTTAGACTTAGCTCTGTCATGGAGAGGCTAGTACAATTAGTTTCTTAACACATTTTCTCATCCTGTTTTCAATCCTCACCAGGCTCTACTCAGTCCCTTGAGGACATACCCCTTTCCTAAATCTCTGACCACGTCCTCTGGAGATCACCTAAATACCAGATTCCCATAAATTCCAGCCAGGCTGACCCCATGTCACTGGGCTGTGTCCTCCAATATCATTTCACTTCATCTGCCCCAGATGTCCCCATCACTACAGACTGATGACCTGAACTGAGACTTGAGTTCTCAACGAAGATGGTGCTAAGCACCATCAGCACCAAACGCTCAACACGTACCTGAGAGCTGGACTTCCCCTGTGGGCAACCTCAGCACCAGCTCTACTTCCCTTCTTAAGGCCAGCCTTGCCCCAAGGAGTATAGATCTGTGAGCTTACAGAGCACTGTGGTAGTGAGATCACAAAAAGTGAGGCCACACCCATGTTACCATGGTCACTGAGCCTTCCCATTCTAAAAATCTATAGATGATTCTATTGCATGATTCCAAAAGCACCCGTAAGTCCCACTGGCTTCTGTTCTCCCCTCTGCCTTCCAGGCCACTGGCTGAAATGCTGTTGATACGATGAGAGCAAGGTGAAGGGGTAGGAGGATGGCAGAAGTGGAAGGGCTCTCTCTCACAAAGGCAGCCATCCAGGAATCACCTACTGAATGAGCATTGTGTGTGTGTGTTTTATGGGATCCACATGTGTGTGTTTCATGAGATGCACCAGTGTTTTCTCCTGCCCATATGATGTTCCTTTCAGAGCAATAGGGTTGCGACCCCATCGGGGTCTCATATCAGATATCCTGCATCAGATATTTGTGTTATGATTCATAACAGTAACAAAATTATAGTTATGAAGTAGTAATGAAATAATTTTATGGTTGGGGCCATCACAACATGAGGAACTGTCTTAAGGATCATAGCATTAGGAAGGTTGAGAACCACTGCCCTAAGTCGTTCCCTCTGGTTGGTTTGGTAGGAAGAGGGACACTGTATAATAATACAGAAGCCCTGTCCATGCTCACTGGTGTAAGTTACTCCATCTCAGAGAAGGGGCATGTCAGAGTGATGTTTAATGATCCAATTCTGTCTGGATACACACACACACCACCTCCACCTCCTCTCAGCTTTTCACTGCTTGGCGTCTGCTCTACTCTCTGTGATATTCTCATATATACACACCAGGAGGCATGTTCTTAAAAACAAAAGGCATGGCCCTCAGGTATCTCAGGTATCCTGGAGCTCTTCACTGTCCCCAGCCACTGCCATAGAACTCTAGCAGCTTGGGGACATGGAAGGGTGACAAATTCAACCGAGGACCACAGCACACAGTGAGAGATCAGGACTCTGCAGGAGTTCTTAATCCTAGTCTCCCCCAGAGCAATGGTATTTCTTATAGTAATATAGGTAACAATGAATGCTTCTGGGATCTCAACATAGGTCTGTTTGACTTCCAAGTCCCAGCTCAGTAGGCTCCACCCAGCAGTCCTTGAATAGCCAATCATTCTGGGCAAACGGGGAGTGCAGACAGGCTGGCACAGCGAGGGGCAGGAATGGGAGAGACCATGTGAATCAGGACCGTGAAGAGTGGCCATACCTGCTCTGGTGTTGGGGAAATGCTGAGCCCCAGTGTGTGACAGCCAGCTTCCTTCCTCCAAAGACCAGTTTTCACTGAGGTCCATGCTTCCGCCTAGTTCCTCCTGCATGCAGCTCTCAGAACAAATGTCTGAAAGACAGAAAGAAAAGGGGTGTGGATATCCTGAGGGCTGAAGCCTTCGTAACCAATTTCCAGTCCATTCTATGATTTTGGCTTGCAGGCTTATTGTGGAGAAATGGGCATGGCCTGGGGGTGAGATTGCCAAAGTCCCGAAGCCACATTCCTCTGTCCACGTGGTTAGAAAATGTTCCTGAAGCAGCTCTCGCCACTCCTGGATCTTGGGCAGAGAACTCCTTTTGACTCTTATGTATGTATTATAGACTCCTAGAATTTCAGGGAAAGCAATGGGGAGAGAGGGAGGAGAAGAGAAGAGGTGGAGGAGAAAAAAGGATGGAGGAAGGAAGGGGAGGAAGAGAGAATATAGTCGTGTGTGTGTGTGTGTGTGTGTGTGTAAAACAGACCAAAATTCTTCCAATGGCCATTATGACGGATTTTTTTTTGTAAATTTCTGCAGTTCCTTGGAGGCTTCCATAGTGGGAAAGAGAACCGCAGTAAATGTTACATTAAAGGGAGTCTCCAGAAGCACAAAGGACCCCCAGGACCAACTTCCCATTTCCATCTGCAAAGCCCAAAGGCTTGTGTCCCAAGGACTCCTGGCTTTCATGTGGTCCATCAACCACACTGGCTGCCCCTGAGAAGGCATGCTGGGAAATAAACTGCATCTTGGTTGATGACAACTCATGGCCAGACTTTTCCCCAGATTACAAAGCAATCTTCCTAACACTGTGCTCCGAGCAGGGCTTCAAATGGAAGTGGTTTTTGAATAGTTGAACATGACTGAGTCGCTCATCTGTGAATGTGGCAAGAGAGAGACCTCCACCGTGGAAGAAACCCTAAAGCCTAATTGGATGGGCACAGTTGATGAGCCATTGTAATCAGAGCAGATGGCTCCATTCGGTCTCTAAAACCTCAGGAATGCTGTTCAGAGCGGCCCTGTGGGTCCTGTGCAGCCTGCAGGGCTGTAGACAGAGCAGAATTGTTGCTCTTCGATGTGCTGCTCCTGGCAGTTGCACCAAGCAAAGCCTCTGATGAAGTACCAAGGGGGATAAAAATCGTGATGCACTCACCAGGAGGCTCGCCAGAAACCTGTGTTCAGCCATGTGGGTTTAGTGCCTTGAGGTTTTACAAGAGAATTCCCAACAAGAATGAATATGACATGTGAAGTACCGGACTCCCGAATCCAGGTCTGAGCCTGACTCTGACATTGACTTTGAACAAATGTCTTTACCCAGGCTTAAGTTTTCCACTCTGACTGAAAGAACTCAGAACTGATGTTGTTAGAGGCTGGTCCAGGTGCCCAGAGTTTGCAGGCTGGAATAGTTTGCTTTTACATATGTGCTGATTTGAATGATAACACGCCCTCGTGGGCTCATTAATTTGAATGTTTGGTCCCCAGTTGGTGGAACTGTTTGGGAAGGATATAGAAGGTGTGGCCTTGCTGGAGGGTGTGTATGGGTGTGGGCTTTGAAGTTTCAAAAGCCCATGCCACCCAGTCATATACATATATATATACATATATATATATCCACATCATATATAGGGGTGTGTGTGTGTGTTTGTGTGCCTCCAGCTTGTGAATCAGATGTAGGTTCTCAGCTGCTGCTCCATGCTTGCCTGCCACCATGCTACCCACCAAGATTATCATGGGTTGTCTTTAGAACCAGAACCCCAATAAACTCTTTCTTTTGTAAATTGTCTTGGTCATGCTATCTCTTCACAGCAATAGAAAAGCAAGACACATGGGCAACCTCTCTCCTGTGTCAGAGGTTGAGGAAGCTGCATTATTTGCTCATTGGCCAACTGAGCGTGTAATAGCCACCTGAGCGAGAGGCTACCTAATATTGAGCAAGAGACAGTCTCCATGCAAACTAAGAATATAAGCCAAGTTAGGTGACATAAGCCTATCTCAGCACTTGGAAAATGAAGATGGAAGATAAAAGGTTCAAGGTCATTGTCAGCTACATAGAAGGTTCCAGACCAGCCTGGACTGCATGAGGTATCACCTAAAACAAATCAAAACTAAAAACTAAAAATATGTTTCTGGAATAAATCTAATCCTGGGTCATGTTTACAATAGCACCATTTAATGGCCCCAAATAAATATATAATATTTATGTCTTTATTGATCATTAAATAATATTGATAATACTCATATATCCTGAAAAAAATTGGGTTTTTTTGGGTGGGTTCTGTGTAACAGCCCTGGCTGTCCTGGAACTGAAAAAGATTTTATTTACAATAGACTAGAAATTCCAAATCACCTTCTAATTAATCCTTGCAGTACCCTTGAGGAGCTGAAAATTCCAAGAACTTTGTTTGACTTTTAATTGCTGATCAGTAAAAAGTGTTTCAAGTCAATTCCTCATCCTACTGCCCCACTAATGCAGACATCCCTGACTTCCAGGTTAGATTTGCAGGATGCTGTCTTCTGGATGTGTGCTCTTAGACTCAACCCCATGAATTTAATCTTAGCCACTTGAACTTTTAAGGTCTTTCTGTAGGCCCCACTGATGTTTATGATACCCAAATTCCACACCTCAGCTAGGGAAAGCAAGGCATCAAATAGGAAGTAAAATTGTATGACTCAAATATTACGAGGAAGGTTTTGGATCAGTCACATCTATTACTGAAACCAGCAGTATCCCCTGAGTCTCAGCGAACGCTGGGGTTTCTCGAAAAACTCAAGAGTTTAGAAAATAGTTTCCAGGGCTCTGTCCATATAAAGCAACTTATCTAGTGTTTTTCCTAAGTGTTTAACTTCTTCCCAAGTAAAGTCTCAAAGACTGAGTTAAAACTTAAGAAAGTCATAGGAATTTAGTGGCCAAACAATTGTTGCAGCTATGAGAGCAGGGAGCGGGGATGACGTGGCAGCACAAGACAGAGCATGCAGTAAGATGCATCCTTTGTAAGCTAGATGCCCTCTGAACAGTTGCCTTTACAGAGTTGAACCATCTGCACACATGTACTGGGGGCTGAGACACCAGATGCTGTATCAGAGGACGCACTTACTACTTAAACGTTGGTTGAGTAAATGGAGGAATAAGTGATAATGGCAAGCGAGTGGGGATCCAAGCCAGGTACTGCATCTCCTAAACTGCCAAGGGAGATGTGCTCATTCTGATAAGGTGTGGAGAGTCAGGTGAGTAGACGGGGTCTTCGGATGTCTGGGAATTTAGCACGGTGACTCAACTCACTTGAAACTGACATCCTCTTTTCTGACCTGTGTGCCTCCTCAGTGAGGCATTCACCCAGCTACCCAGGCCAGAAGCCCAGCCACCATGAGTCTCATGGCAAAATATAAAATAATAGAAATGGGTTGATTTAAGATGTAAGAGCTAGCTAGAAATATGATTAAGCTATTGGCCAAACAGTATTACAATTAATAGAGTTTTCTGTGTGATTCTTTCGGGTCTGGGCAGCCAGGAAATGAACAAGCAGCCTCTGCCTACAGCACACCATATCTACCTTCGCTTCGGCCTGGTCCTGAGCCCTGTCTGATTTAACTGGCTGAGATCCCCCAACCCATGATCCCACTTCATCTGCCGTCAGCTTGGCATGTCTGATACCTGTGTACACACCAACCTCCCAAACGCAGCTGAGTCACACCTGAGGTCCTAGTCACCAAGGTCATTTCTGCTGCCATGAACTTGATCTAGAAATACAATGCAGAAGGCCTACCTGCACTTTGGTTATCTACTCTGCCATCCTGAGGCTCTATCTGTCAGGGAATTTATAAAGTAGCATGCCCGGAGACTCAAGTGGAGAAGCAGGAAGCATATTCTGTGACTAAGGGAATTAAACACCCATTGGTTTCAAGGAATGTAGACAGAACCATGTCAAGCAAGACTACTCGCTAATAATTTGAGCTATAAATTAAAATACACACAAATGTGTACATGTACACATAAATGTATGCACATAAATTCACCTATTCATTGGATAAATATTTATATAATGCTCCTGGAATAAACACTTGGAGTCAAGAAGGATAGATTGTGTCCCTTTCTTCAAAGACTTCTCAGAGTTGTTGGGAAAACACATCTGGACAGATCAATACAGAACAATGTACCAAGTGGAAACATGGAGGCACACACAGGGGAACACAAGGGTTTGCAAACAGTAAGATCTGGAGGTGGGAAGAGGATCTAGAGCTCTTACTCCCAGCCTTGCCTTCATCATGATTCCCTAGTAAATGCCCTTCAACCTGAGCTGAAACCGTACCAGGGATACAGTGCTCCCTGCTCCCCAGCTTCCCTAGGGATACAGGGCTCCCTTGCTCCTCAGCTACCCTAGGGATACAGTGCTCCCTTGCTCCCCAGCTATCACAGGGATACAGTGCTCCCTTGCTCCCCAGCTATCACAGGGATACAGTGCTCCCTTGTGCCCCAGCTATCACAGGGATACAGTGCTCCCTTGTGCCCCAGCTATCACAGGGATACAGTGTCCCTTGTTCCCCAGTTAACACAGGAATACAGTGCTCCCTTGCTCCCCAGCTACCCTAGGGATACAGTGCTCCCTTGCAACCCAGCTACCCTAGGGATACAGTGCTCCCTTATGACCCAGCTATCACAGGGATACAGTGCTCCCTTGTTCCCCATCTGACACAGGAATATAGTGCTCCCTTGCTCCCCAGCTAACCCACTGCATCTGTCAACACCTGACAAGCAATTCATATTTAGATTTCCAACAAAATATTGATAATACCCTACACTCTGACTGTTCCAGTACCTCCTGGACTTTGTTCTGTTTTTAAAAGGCTGTCCATAGGTAAGATGGACATCTCTCCATGAATAACAAGATCTCACCCAGTTCTAGTATTCTCCATGCTTATAAACCTAGGCCTGCTTCTTCGATGAGTCAGGAGTAAGAAGAGCAGCTTAGGCACAGGTGGTGACATAAATGTACGTGGTTCCACCCAGCAGCTAAATGAAACAACTGATTGAAGCAGGAAAGGAAAGAGACCACAGTATGGGACTGGCCTCCTTGATGGCTGAGTTCTCAAATACCTAAGATCCAAGTTTAGATGCCAGGGGGAAAAAGTCGAAGGTGACCTGGGCCACAGTTGAATTGTGGGTACTCTCCTCTTTGGGCAGCCTCAAGAGTTTATTCTGATGAGTCTCAACATCTAAACTTGGAAGATCCTTTTCTCTCTAGCTCAGAATAACCCAAAATGTAGAATAGACACTTGGAGTCTTACTATTCAAAAAATATAATTCTGCAGCACTTAAACTTTGGGGGAAAATGTGAATGTATATTGTGAATTACAGGGTGGTTAGCACTGAGAAGGACTGAACTGTCTTCCATCCTAAGTGCTTGGTGACTGAGAGCTGGGCTTCCTATTCCCTGGGCTTCTTATTTGTTTCTGAGAATTCTCCCAACACCATAGAACTGGATATTCTCAATAACATGAAAAACATTATTTCAGACCAGCTTATCCAAATGGGTAGGATGTTTTCAGATCTCCAGTGAAATTTATTGATGTTCATATTTTGAGTATGCCACTAAATAATTTATAACACTCTCTAAGGAGCTGTGGTAGCAAGCAGATTTTTAGAATGCCTAATGAAGTTAAAAAGTTATGTCGGGTGGCAGTGCACGCCTTTAATTCCAGCACTCGGGAGGCAGAGGCAGGCAGTTCTTTGTGAGTTCAAGGCCAGACCGGTCTACAAGAGCTAGTTCCAAGACAGGCTCCAAAGCTATAGAGAAACCCTGTCTTTAATTTAAGAAAAAATAAAGTTATGAGGTACTCTGCTGAACTCAGGATTTTCATCTCTAAAGCCAGTCCATTGAAGGCAAACCTGGAAGCCTCCATCACAGCACCTTCCCATGTAGACTGCTTCCTGGTTCCCTTGGTTTCCAGAACTCCTTATGCTCTTTAGCACAGTACTTTGCCACTGGAGGATCACACACACACACACACACACACACTCACACACACACGCACTCACACTCACACACACGCACTCACACACACACACACACTCACACACACGTACACAAGAGATGTTCTCACACTAACGTCCTCAGGACAAAGTCTTATCTTCTCTACCCTTCCGCTCTTGCAGGGAGCATAGTGACCAGGCTGGCTCAGGTAACACTGCTGAGTAGAGGCAGGTATACTGTACTGTCAGCTGAGAAACTCAACTGCTCACATAACATGTTAGGAAGCATTATTTTCAAGTGTGTCACTTTGGTTTAAACTGCATTTGTTTAACTCTGTGAAGCTGTCTTACTGCTCCTGTCTAAAACACCTGATGGTCCCAATAAAGAGATGAGTGGCCAATAGTGAGGCAGGAACAGGATAGGTGGGGCTGGGGCAGACAGAGAGAATAAATAGGAGAAAGGAGGAAGAGCAAGAGAACAAGGAGAGGAGGACGTTAGTGGTCAACTGTCCAGCTGTAAAGATAGAAGGAAAGAAAGGTACACAGAAAAAGAGAAAGATAAAAGCCCAGAGGCGAAGGTAGTCAGGATAATTTAAGGGAAGCTGACAAGAAACAAGCCAAGCTAAGGCCAGGCATTCCTAACTAAGAATAAGCCTCTGTATGGGATGATTTATTTGGGAGCTGGGGGGTGGGCCCCTCAAAAATCCAAAAGAGTAAAACATCACTCAACAATAGCATAGTTAGAACAGCAATAATAGCAAAATCTCTGTCATCAAATTCTATCGGTAGTTCTATGTCCAGTTACAAATTGATAACAAAGAGAAGGGAAAAGTGTTTGAAGAGACTGGGTTCTCACAGTGTTTTCTTATTGTATTGACCCAGCAGGAGACTCTACCATGAACTCAGTTCTTCCAGTGTGTGGAAGAAGGCTCACAATGCCTCTTCCATCTTGAACACAGTTTGGGGGAAACTAGATGCCAGCTAAAGAATACACAAAGCAATATGCAAATGTGCAGCAGCTCATCTTCGCAAATTTGCTCAGAGACATCACTTGCTATTCAGCATTGAAATTAAAGTTGGCTCTTCAAGCTATGAGGTGCAAGTCTGTGGGAGGCAGGGTAAACGGTGGTTAGCAGCAAAGACTTTGGGGATGGCTCTGAAGCTAAATCCCAGAGTCATCACTCACTAGCAATAGTCTTGAGCAAGATAACCTAACCAGCCTGGCTTTTTTTTTCATTTGTAACATGAGATCATATATAACATGTGATCATCAGGTCATTGTAGAACTCAAATGAGAAATGTCTGTAATGTACCCACTACAAATGCTGACCACATTAAAAAAGAAAGAAATCGACCACTAAGGGTAGCCACTGCTCTTGGTTGCTATTGGTAACACTAAAAGAAGAGTGCCTTGGTCCTTTTGGTTCCACGGGGAGTCAGCATGAACTGGAAACAGTCTTTGAAGGCAACCATTTACCTCGGTAGAAGGGCTGATGGCTGGAGTACTCGTCTCTGGAAGAAAATCCGTGGAAAAAGGGAGTGCAGTTGTCCCATGTGCCAGTTCTAGACGGGGAGGAGGAAAGCAAGCCAGGAAAGGGCAGCAGAAGCAAGCGGCACAGTGCCGCAAGGGCTTGCTGGGCAGAGGCATAAACAGCATCACCGGACATGGGGAGCTGGAGACCACTGCTGAGGATTAACTGTCTCATTAGAGAAGGCCCGGGGCTGAAATCTGGAGACAAACAGCCACAGCTCTGATTACAAACCAAGAATAGAGTGTTAGCAGATCTTCCAGTGTGAGGCTGTGGCTCATTCTCAAACAATGACAGGCATATCTGAGTTGGAGGGGAAAATAAGTTACCATTCAAAACAGCACTATGAGGGACATATATTATTTTGAGTTTTCTAATCTCTGTGTGCTTTAGCAATCTTGGCTGAATATAACAGAATGCCACAGACTTAACATTTAGGTGACAACAATCTATGTCTAGCTATTGTGGAGGGTGGGGAATTCTAGAGCGAGGTGCCAACTGCCTAATTCTATGCCACAGAGGAGGCCCTTTTCCACTTGCTCTGTGTGTCCTCACAAGGTGGAAAGGAAGAAGGGAGCTTCTGCCTGTCCCCTGTCCCTTTTCTTACAAGGGCCCTTCATGACACCTCATTCCATGACCTCACATAATCCAAAGGCCCCACCTCTAAACACCACCACCGGGAGGGCTAGAGCCTCACCATATGAACTGGAGTTAGGAGGGAAGCAAACGCTCAACACACAAGTATTCATTTTAAAAAGTAATACAGGGGATTTTTTTCATTTTTCCATTTCCGTGTGTGTGTGTATGTGTGTGTTTGCGTGTGTGTGGGCGCATGTGCACATGTGTCTACCTGCACACAGAAGTCAATGGTTGTCAGGGAAACAGGGTCTCTCCACCAGAACCAGAGCTTGCAAGTATGGCTCTCCTCTCTAGCAGCTTGCTCTAAGGGCCCCATCTCCACTGTCAGCTGGAGTTACAAGCAGGCTGCCACGCCCACTCATCATTTTGTGTGTGTTTTTGAGATGCGAACTCTGGTCTCCACACTCCTGTAGCCAATGCTCTCACTGGTAGGCAATCTCCCCAGCCCCACCATTTCAGTAATATGTTTTATTTACTCTACATAGTCAAAATAGTATTTCTCTATGTGATCAATAGAAGACATTATTAATGAAATGCCAGGTTGTCTATCACACAAGATTTGAAATCCAATGTACATTTTCATAGCACATTGAACTAAATTATGTTTCAAGCTGACTAGCTACACAAAACCAATATTCAACACCAAGGGCAAAACGAACACCATCTCCCTGCTCTTTCCAGCTGATGAGACCTTTGAGAAGTCCAGATTCTTGTAGTCACAACAGGACTTTGGATATATCTGGGATGTGGGAACACCCCATCTTCCTGCCAGCCTTCCCTCAGCATCTTATTCCACTCTAGGAAGCTCCATCCTGCACTGACATCCATCCTGCAGGTCACGTGCCGGAGGCTGATTTCAGGCATGACTTGGACAGGCTATGCACGATACGAGCTGTATCTGCTCTCCACGCTCAAGAACACACCTCTCAGCTCACTTTCTTACTTCAAGCCCATAGTGGCTTTGCTGCCCTCTTCCTGCTGCTGCTCTCCCCCTTCCCTCTGGCCCTATCAACCACAGGGACACACAGCTTCACAAACAAACAGACATGCCTAATGGGGAAAGCCTCACCCAACCAGAGGCGGGCCCCCTGTGAGGTAGGCCAAGCAGATATGTCAAGAACACTCGCTCAGGATGGAAAAAAGCATCAGGAGAGACGCACAGAGTGCAGCAGAGAAGGAAAGAGCTATCTGCCCTGACCTTCCAGCCCCGCCTTGGGTTTCCGCAGGCAGGAGCACTAGAAACCAGACATAAAATTCTTCAGCCTCTTTCCCAGACCAGGTGTCCACCTTTCGTTAGGACAAAGTGGCTCCCCAGATAAAAGATATTTGAAAACTTGCTTTATGAGGAGCTCAGAGCAATGAATTCCTACCTCCTGATGCCAGTCACAGCCTGGGAACAGCTGTCCAGCCAATACTAATATTTGGTGTAATTTCTCAGGGTCATGGCTAGGACAGGTTCTTTCTAGCCTCTTATGCAGAGGAAGCTTGGTGAAAAAGGCCTGCCCCAGAAGTGAAGATTTGTGCACAAATTGAACACAGTTTGCCCACACCTTCCCTTGTGTTTATTTGAGTTGAGTTTCATGACAACACAGCAAAGAAGGGAGAGCTCACTCTGGATTGTGGTACCAGATCACTATATGCTGAGAATGCCTCACTGCGGTGGCCTTCTGGGGACCCTGCGATGCCTTTCATCTCCTGCAGCAGAAGTTCTCATCTTCTGTTATGCATCAGAACTTTCTAGGGGACTTTTAAAGTATGCTAATGGACTGAATCCAGAGCAACTTCTGCGGGTGGTCCCCAGGCCTCCATGCTCCTAATAGCTCTCCAAGCTATTCTAATATGGATGAACCAAGTACAGAATAAGATCCCCTACAGGCCTATGTTTTGAGCAGACATTATTTTCCATTCCATTATGGAAGAAATGCACATGAAATGCTTCTTTGTTGGCTTTCAGGAACACAGGCAATGAGTGTGGCCCAAAGGAGCAATCTCCCTCACCAGTAACACCCCAACAGTTTCTCCCCAGATGTAACTGTTGTGTTTTGTTTTCATTTCCAGTGGTTTCCTTTGCATGTGCAGATGTGGGCGCTCACATAATATCGCTAACACTCACCGTAAAGCTGAGAGAAAGCAGTGTGCTCTTGTAGCTGAAACAAACTATTGGTCAATGATCATTGATGCAAAGTTAGGCATAGTATTATAGACTTCTAATCTCAGCACTTAGGCATAGTATCATAGACTTCTAATCTCAGGCTGAGGCAGGCAGATCTCCGTGAGTTCAAGGACAGCCTAGTCTATATAGTGAGACTCCAACTAAAATAACAAAACTGATGTAGTTGAATTGGTGTACACAAAACTAACATTCCAAATGCATAGGGAGAGGCTAGGTGGATAAGTCTACCCTATGGAATGCAATTACAGAGCAAGAGGCGGTGTGGATACTCAACCTTCTTCCTAAGTAAAATAGCAGGAATATTTGGATAGCCCTCAAAATATAGTTAACAAAATACAAGTTATACTGCAGAATTGCAGTCATTAAAGTATATTAGTGCTGTAAGACTGTAAGAATTAGCTGAAAATCATGCTGATTTATCAATTACAAAGCAGTTTATAAATAGAGTCCAATTATAAAAGAAAGGCATACCCATATTAAACTCACACAAAGGAAGGGCCAGGAGGAGCCACAGACTTTGAGTTCAGACCCTTGCAGAGAAGAAAGGGAAATTTCATACCAGGTTGTTTGTTTGTTTGTAAGACTTTCTTTATCTACCCAAGGCAGGCCCCCAACTTTCAGCAACTCTCCCATCTCAGCCCTCCAAGTGCCAGGATTCCACACCTTTCCAGTCATGAGGGACTGCTTTCCGCAAACAGGAACCAAAGTGCTTCACAGCTGAGTGCTTGTTTGAACCAGTGAGGAAAGTAACTAATGCATATGTAATAAACAAAAGATAGGAACAGCTTTCAAAGCAGCCTGCTGCAGTGTAGCTGTGCCCTGCATTGCCTCTCCCTAAAGAAAGAATCAACAGGGATGTGTGCAGAAATTCTGCGGTCCTCAAGGTTACACTCCACCTGGGCAAAACCAGCACTACATGAATTCCTTCATAGCACACTTACCAAACAGCATGATAGAGACAACAGGGCTTCGAGGAGCTGGAAATAGGAGGAGAAACAAGTCTGCCTTATGCCACAGCTTCATATCTTATTGAGATAGTAGTTACATGAAGCTCAGGAGACAAAATCGTACACAATTACACACACACTCACACAATGGAGTGCAAGCAGTTGTTGAAATCGGAATGACTGTGGACTGTACCAGCATCAGTGACCTAGTTCTGATACAGCACTGCAATTATGCAGAAGGTTAACTCTGAGTGAGGCTTGGTGATGTAGACCACAGGCTTCTAAGGCTATAAATATTTCATAATAGAAGATGTAAAATACATGAGCCAGCCATTCTTTAATGGTCAGAATGTCTGTGACATGCTTGGTCTAGAACTCTTGTGTGACTGGGCCTAATGAAACCTGCCTGCCAAGAATTAATCAATAGATTAAATTTTCATAGATTAAAAGTTGTTATTCACAAGGTACAAATAAAGAAGGTGGCCTGGACATTCACCTCGTGCCCTCCAGAGTGATGCTGTCCTTACTCTGGCTGTCTCACCAAAGCAGAAGCTGGGAGCTGGAAAACTGAAATCTTCTGAGGACCTGGATTCAGGATTCCTGCTAAAGTCACCCAACCTTAAGGTCTCCCTAAATATAACTCTGTGTGTGTAAGTGTGTGCATGAATATTTGTGTGTGTGCATGTGAAGGACAGGGTTGATGCTGGTGTCTTCCTCAATCTATCCCCACTATATATTTTGGGATTGAGTCTCCCACTGAACGCAGAGCTCACTAGTTCATCTAGACTGGTTGACTGGTAAACCTCAGGGGTCCTTCTGCCTTCACATCCCCAGATCTGGGATTTCAGGCACACACTACCACACCATGCTTTTATGTGGGTGCTGGGGTTTGAACTTAGGTCCTCATGGTGTTAGTCTTTTACTAATGAAACCACCTCCTTAGCCCCAGAATTTTAAAAAATAATAATGGCTCAAATGAGTGAGCTTTGAACTACTCAACGTCAGCTACACGGGTAAGAAGAGGGTTAGAAGATGGCTCAGAAGAGATCAAAAACCACATGGACTCAACATCAGCTACACGGGTAAGAAGAGGGTTAGAAAATGGCTCAGAAGAGATCAAAACCACATGGACTCACATCACCCAGCAAGATTTGGTAACCTTTAGAAATGCACTTGGGATGGTAAGAGGAAAAATCTGGGTATGAGGATGGATATTCACAAGGCAAGTAATCAGTTGAATGTAAATACTAATTGAAGGCTCATTTTGGGCACTGTGACCGTGACTATAATGCCCTGGGTTTATCAGAGATACTATGGCTTTGGGGGTGGTGGCAGCGATCTTAGATGTACTATAGCAGCAGGATCATTGTCACAGTTACTCACATTTACTCATGTAAATGTATGTGTGGGGACCTGTGCAACTGTTAGTTGCCCTACAAGCATCATCTTATTAATCTTCACAGGATCATGGTGCAATGACATCATCATCAAAACTTGAAAGATGAGGGAAAGAAGGCAAGAAACGCTTCCATACTGTCGTGGATCAGCCAACTAGAAAGAGCAGACTCTAACTCTAGCCATTGGACTTCAAAATCACTGCCGTTAGCTACTGATCTTTGTGTCTTCTTTAAGGCTTGTTTATAATCCTTCTCTTTACTGTTTTTTCTAGGGGTGTCAATAATTTTCTGTTGGGATATTCCCTAACTTCATTCTCTCTCCGTTGTACCTGCTTCCCCTAAAAAAATGCATATGAAGATGAGATGGGGTCTAAAGGACAGGGCAAGACAGAGCTTCCATAATCTCCACATAAAGAGAGTTGGGTGTGTAGGAGATGGACAGAGAAGCTGTGACATATGACCTGTGACAGGGAGCTTTCTTAATATTTTTGTCCCAATGATAAGACTTGTTAGAAAGTTACTGGCTTTCTCAAACTTTTGTCAAACAAGAATTGTTGACTTAGTAAAGTTTTCCTACAAAAATAGACACAAATAATGACCTTGGGTTTTTTAACCAAAGAGACCTTGGAATGGATTCTTATTTCCCCTACACCATCTTAGGAGCTCTACCCAGACTGGTGTCCGAGTAAATGAGGCTGACACTCCACTCAAGCTCTCTAATGTGCTGCATAAACCCACCCCCAAGCTTGAACAACACAAATTATTATTTCCCAGGGTTCTACGGGTGGCTGGACTGTCCAGGGTGGTTCTGAGCCCTACAGTGTGGGTCCTCCACACAGAGGGGTGGTTCTCAGCCCTACCATATGGGTCCTCCACAGAACAGGGTTATTCTCAGCCCTACCGTTGTGGGTCCTCCACACAGCAATCCTCTGACCACAGTGGATCCACAGTCACTGAAGGCTCCTATTCCTACTTAGCTGGGCGAATGGAAAATCCCAGAGCTACCTCAGCTTCTTTACCACAGCCTCTCCATACCTGCGGGAAGTTTGGGCTTTCCAGGCCATGGTGGTGTGAAAGCAGTGGTCTTCATGGACCGGGACTAGCTTGTATCAGCTTGTACCAGCTCCTAAGAGCTGATCTCTGTACCTTCCACCTGTGTTTAGGATGCCACTTAGGTAGCTTACAGTGGCCACCCAAGGAGTATTGGCGCCATCAAAACCAGCAAACATAAAATTCAAGTTGGGTGTTTATTTTCCAGAAGCCAGTTTAGCAGCATGTGACTTTTCATGGTGGCTGACTTTGCCCTGAGTGAGGGGTGAACAAGTGCAGACAGAAGCTGCAAACCATCCTAGCTCTGGTTGTCCCTGAATGTCATGTTCTTCTTATTTTATGAGCCAAGCAGCTCCCTAAGGTTAACTCAGGTTCAACGAGAAAAATTTCCATCAATCTTTCACGGAAAAAGCAACAAAGAACTCACTCAGAAAAGACATCCAGATGTTTGATCAATGAATGAGTGAATGAGCTTGCCCTAAAGCATTAACATAGTTATCCTTAAGTTACTGAAAGCGTAAAGACGTCTGGAAGGTTGATTCTTCAATATCAGAGAATCCTATATGATTTTTAATTTCTAAGAATTCTGAACATAAAAGTGCTAGCTAGATATGAATGTGTCCCTCTGTCATCAGGCATATAGGCACTGCTCACTCAAGCCCCTCCTACATTCTGAGTGGCTACTGTGTCTGTTACAGTTTCTGCTTGCTTGCTGTCCTCAGTGTTCTGTGCTATTTGTCAGGCCCTGCGAAAGTGTTCCTCTATGTTTGTTATTGTGCCTCCTTCCTGTTGTGCCACATACAGGTAAATATCACACACACACACAAACACACACACACACACACACCCCTCATGCCCATTTCCTTAGAAGAACTTGCACGGACAGGCACTTGGCTATGTTTGCTCACTTCTGCTGAGCATGCAGCCGCACAAACGTTGTTTACCTGAGGTACCTGCATGTCAGGGCAGGGATCCTGGGCCCCTTTGTCTCCTGCTACATGCCTGAGAAAGAAGGAAAGCATTCAAGCCAGCTAAAGAACAAAACGAGGCTTGCCACATAGCTGCTGTCCTTCTGCACCCCAACTCTGTAGGGGTTGGCTCAAGCCAGTGGTCAAAGAGGCAAAGGAAGGATGGAGGCTGCCAGCCCAACCCAGGCCACTTCCAGCTACCTCATCAGTTAAAGCATAACTTATAGAGAGGCATCCAAATCAATTCCCAGTCTCAGGGCACCGTCCACTACGAGGCTCAGAGTTGAACCACCCAGCCAGTGTCGGCTACAGTACTGGTAAGGATCAAGGCCTCGCCCTGGCGCCCCACTCAAACCAGTGTCTCCTGACCTTATTCCAATATCCCCAGGGATGCACTCCAAAGTCCCCTAAACCCACTGTCCCGGGGTGGAAACTTACTAAATAAAAACGTGCTTACCTGAGAGAAGGTTCTGGTGACCAGCCGTGGAAAAAAACACTAAGTTCTAACAGCAGTGACAGGGACTCACAAATAAGTCAGCTCAGTTTTAAAAGGAGAAAGGTGACTTCATCCCTGGTGCCGTAGAGTTTAAAAAGAGCAACGAGTTGAGCCAACTCTGCCTCCCTCATCCGCAGTGACTCCATCCAGAGCCACAGTCATTGCCCAGACACGCTCAGCCTGCACTAGGTGGAGCGCTGGAATCCTGGCTCTGTTGTTTCCAAGCCTCTCAAGGCCCTGAAGCACCAATCAGTAGACTCGGTCTCGCAGGTCGCAGGAGGAAAATCAGGCACTTTCTTCCCTGAGCCATGTCATTATCTCCCAAGAATCCAGCTCTAAAATACCAGCACTCTAGGGAAAGAAAACAGGTAGTTAGCCATCCGAGAGGCAAAAACGCCTGGGAAAGTATTGGGGAGGAGGAAAGAGCGAGGGAGTCTTGTCAGGAGGAGGCGGGGAGGTAAGAACTCCTTGCTGAGGAGTTCTCGGAGCTCCTGGATGTGAGAGCCCACGAAGGTGGCAAACTTTGACTGGACTTTNGGGGGGGGGCGAGTATTCATTTAAGCAAAGAGGCCTGTCTAACGGAGGTGGCTGGGTCTGGGTTTCTTTTTCTTTTACTCACACAAATGCATGTGTGCTCATTTGTCATATTGACAAATCCGTCCTAAATGTGCCCACAGTCTACCAGAAGGGGAAGGACATTTACATAAGGAAATTTGAGGTTTGTGTGCTGAATAGAGGCTGCAGCAATTGGGTTTCTAACATGGGAGTCAGGTTGCGCTGAGTTGCTGCTCAGCGGGCCAGGAAGCACCTGTTGGTGCCAACCTCATGGTCTAGCTGGGGTGCCGGGTGGTGATGGCACTCAGTGGTGATGGTACAGAGGGTTGAGCTGAGCAGCTGACTGCCTCTTTACCTCTATGTCACGGGAACTTAAGGGGAATCTAGGGCACTGGACATGTATTCGATTTCTTGCTGAGCTATTCTGAAGCTTTGCCATCTCTCTGTGCCAAGTGTCACTGCAGAGAAAACAAGAAAATATCTCTATCCAATCAAATATTGCATTTGAATTTAAGAGTAAAAGTGGAAGTTTGAATTCTGAAGGAACTTGGTAGGCTTCTGTTTAGGGTCCAGATAATGTCCAAACAGAAGAGGGTTGGAATTTTATCAATGATAAGATCTTGTGAGGCAGGAACCATTTTGTTCAGTTCATCATAGTCTCAAAGTTTAGTTGAGAGAGAGGCACACAGTAAGTGTCCAATAGAGAACATGTGGTATCATCTTGGTCCTTTCCATGTTTCTCGAAATAAGCCTGCTGGGAACGCTTAAAGTCACCATCCTGTCAGTAAGGCCATTCTAGAGGACAGATGCCGGTTTTGTGGGATGCAGGAGACCCTGGTCCTTAGTGCTTTCTCAGCTTTCAGGTTCCCTACCAAAGTCCAGCAGATTGAAGGAGGTCAGTTTCTGGACCAGGACCTCCTTTCAGACCTCATGTCCTGACACTTACGGGACCTGGAACCAGGACACGGTCCTCAAGGGTAGACAATCTGCTGGTTGCCTTTGTGGTCTATTAAAATCTTCAAGTGATGGAAGGGCGAGCTGGTCCTACAGTGAGCATGCGCAGACAGCTGGCCCTACACTGAGCATGCGCAGACTTGCCTGAGTGGTTTCAGAGGTCAGTAATGTCTCTGCTTTGGTCCTTTGTGGCTCCTGTCTCAAACATTTCCCTTGACACTTATGAGTGAAATTATTTTTAAATTATAATTTACAAGTTCTTTCCTGATATAAAAATGACCAGTATGCTAATCTCAGGTCTGGCAACTTTGCTAAATTCATATCAAGAATGCCTGAGTATGCAATCACGTCATCTGACGTCATTTATGCCTTTCCTAACAGCAAATGTCCTTTTGATTTATTAACGACTGAGGTCCTGCTACCCAATATTGAAAAAACATGTTGATAGTTGGTGTCCTTGCCTTGTTCCCAATTTTAGGGAAAGAGTATTCAGTATTTCACAAGTATGATGTGGGCTGAAGGTCTTTTGCAAGTGATTTGCCAAAATTGAGGTTGCTGCCTTCTACTTTGGGCCTGCTACAAGCTTTCATTACAAATGAGCACTGAGCTTCGCTGAATCTATAAAATGACTATTTGATTTTCTACCCTTACTCTAAAAGGTTACTAAAATTAGTGTTTGAATATGAAACCTCTAAATTCTAATACTGATACTTGGTATTTTTTTCTTCTTGAATGGTTGTCCAAGGATATACATCTATTTTATTGACATTTTAAAGTTCTAACTTTTAGGTTGGATGTAATCTCAGCACTAAGGAAACTGAGGTAGGAGAATTATAAATTCAGAGAGAGTTTGAACTATACTGTAAAACCTGGTATCAAATAAAGAAACAAAACCTAGATTTCACCTTAAGTAATTTAAAAATAGATATATTTTCTTCCTTCTGCTTACTTTGGATTTATGTTGCCTGACTTTCTCCTTTTAGTAGGTTCTTAAACTCTTAAGTCTTTGGTTTCACACTCTTCCATTATAGTTTATTTTGAAGCTAAAGGTGTCCCCTAACTAACCTTTGCTTTAACTGGAGCCACAATTTCAAAACGTTATATTTTGCTCTTTTGGTTCAAAATGTTTCTGAGTCTACTTGTTTCTCTTTATTATAATGGGCTGTTTAAAGAGATACTATTCGATTTATTTTTCCTAATATCTTCTTTCTTTCTTATAGATATCAGACAATAGACGTGCCTCTGTGACTTTTAAAAATCCATCTTAACATCGTCCTTGTGTTGAACCTGTTTAATCTTTTAACATTTAGTGTGATTTACCTTTACGGTTCTGCCTTACAGAACCCTAAGCTCGGGTTTCTGACTTCTGCCCCTTCTTTGTGGGGATGCTGTTTTAAATCTTCACTTAACTTGAGAATTTGAGAAGATCATCTTCGACCAGAGAAGTGTCGGCGGGCGGGCATGCGCTGTCATTGGGCACATGTCCTGCCTGTTTGGAAACAAAGTGATTGAACAACAACATTTATACTCACCCTGTTGAGCTGTCTGCCCAGGGGAGTTGACCATACAACATTTTTTTTTGTTTTAAACAAGGTCTTATATAGTCCAGGATAGCCTAATCTCAATATATAACCAAGGATGGCCTTGAACTTCTGTCCTGCCTCCACTTCCCTGAAAGCACCACTGAGTGGGGGTTGTTTGTTTTTATTTTGTTTTTTGTTTGTTTATTTAATGCAATGTAAGTCTTGATCCAAGCTACACAATGGAAACCAATTTCCTCACTGAAATATAACAACAACAAAAAAACCTCATGATGTTTATGAAATATTTTTTCTTAGGCACAGCCCAAGACAATTAACTCATAATTGCTGGGAGCTAATACCTAAGCAATGTTTTTCTTTTAGAAATGGTGTGTGTGTGTGTGTGTGTGTGTGTGTGTGTGTGTGTGTGACATACATACCAAGAGACATGATGGAGGCCGGAGGACATGTAGGAGCTGATTCTCCCCTTCTACCATGTGGGACTTCGGAATCAAACTCAGGCCTCTGGGCATGGCCTGAAGCACCTTTTACCACCCCCCAAACATCTTCCTGGCCCCCAACATATTTCTCAGGGTTCTCTAGATAACTAGAACAGGACCCAGGATGATAAAGTCAGTGGTGAGATGCTATCGGCCCACCTCATGGGGTTTAGTGAAACTGAAAACACCCTGTCCGGCCACTTCTAGGGGCAGGACCAAGGCAAGTGCTAAATCTTGTGTCACACACGCTTAGGCTGGCGTCTGTGCTTGGCCATTCACTGGCTGTGTGACCCTGACACACGGGCTCCACACGGCTGACTTCCTCGTGGTCAACAATAAAAGAGACAAATGGCAGAAGAGGTCAGTGATCTGTGATGAGATACTGTATGGAAATAACACAATGGCCACCCCAGCCCCTATCTGCTCCCTCCCCACTGTGCACCTACCTCCTCCTAGAGCTGCAGAAACTGCTGTGGGCAGGTCTGGCTAGGTTCTAGCTCTTCTCCTTGACCCTGGCCACCTCAGCCTGGATTAGTGGTCCTGGTTCCTGGACCCAGCATTCTGGTTCCAGTTTCTGAACTTGATCTGACTCTTCTTTCAGGGCCAATTTTCCATCACCTGTTTCTAGCGCTCAGTGCCACGGAGCCCCTGGGCAGCGGGTGCTGCTGCCGCAGCTGGCTCTCCGCTGCAGCCGCTCTAGCAGAGTTTCTGGCTGGCAGGGAATACAGCTAATTTTAGATTGTCCTGGACTCACATCTGCAGAGAGGCAAGGCCAGGCGGTTCCCCCTTGCCTCCACATTATCTCCTGAGGGTTGCAATTGGCAGGAAGTGGGAAGGCCTATGAATCTACCTCGTGTCAAGAACATGAGACACGTGTAGCTGGGTGCCTCAAAAATCGATTTGAATTTGCTATGCTAAAGCACTCACTGACCTGGGACGGGAGTCTCCTGCCTACCCTGGGACGGGAACAATCAAGTGTGATCAGGAACAGAAGGAAAAGCCTGGCGTGTTTAGTGGATGGAGAAACCATGTGACAAGAACCGTCCCTGAGGAGTGGTAACACTGTCCCTGCTTCCGGACCAGGCTCCACACAAAGCAGGTGTCCGATGATGACTTCACATGGAAATGTGGAGTGAGACACTTCCTGGAGAAGCTGAGCACTGCTCCAAGAGCATCTGATGCTATGGAGCAAATCAGAGGGGCAGTGATGCCCAGGAGATACGATGCACGGGTTTGGAATTCTTGGAGCTGGGGTTATGGTTCAGGCAGTAAAGTGTCTGCCACAAAAGCATGAGGGACTGAGTTTAGATCAGTAGCACCCACGTAAAACCAAGGCGCAGTGGTTCTTACCTGTAACCCCAGCACTGAGATAAAAGGCGAGAGGCTGCCAGTCTAGCCAGTTAGTGAATTCTGGGTTAATGCCAACCCTGGGCTTCTACATAAACATGCATGCACACATGCTCAAAGCACACATACACATAAAGCACATGTACATACAAACATGTACATACCACATATATATGCAACCACACATATATCCCATACTTATACCATGCATACACACATATATACAAACACGTACATGCACAAAACACACACATTTATCACACATGCACACATACAAACACACATATATACCAAACATACAGGATACATACACACACGTATACAAGCATTCACATACACAAAACACACATACAATACATATACACAAACATACATGTATACCATACATACACACAAACCATACATACTACACATACACCACACACACACATATAAAAACACATGTATACACAAACACACATATACCATACATATACACATATACATATGTATGTCATATATACCATACATATATACACATACATACATAACCATACATACTTATACACAAACATACATATTTATCACCCACTTCAAGGCCCAGGCAACATGGCATCAGACAGAGCTGGAAGACAGAGAACTATAAAAAGTTGTCATCTGGGTATGGCATGGCCGCTGTAATAATGAACGCACAGAAGGTGTGGTAGCTTCATGTACAAGACCTATATGCAAAGGTATGTGAAAATGGGAGTCCTAGCTGGGAGGAGGGTGGAGGGTTCATCAGGAGTTGGGGGAGATAAGAGAGGGTAATGGGAGAGAACAGGATTACAATATGTTGTGTATATGTATGGGATTGTCCAAAATAGAAAGGAAAAGAAAGACGAATGAATGAATGTTGGTTCCTAGATGCAGAGAAAGACAAAGGAGGAATGTATAAAGGTCAGGTTCTTGAGAGGGTCCAGATGGATTCTCCAAGCAACACTGGAAGTCATGTGACCTTTGATCCATAGTTTTCCTCTATATGGAGTAAATATTCCTCAACAACTTGTTAAGTGCCTATTATAGAGGGCAGATGCTGGGACCCTGTAGTAAGCAATGCAGACAGGTTTCTTACCTGTGTGTCTCTAGCAAGCCTAAGAAAACCAGACCAGGGGTAAAAGCTATCCTAAGAGGTGGATGGTGCTGGGGGCTATGAAGGAGGAGGCAGAATGGAATGGTGGACAGCTTCTAGGAATGAGCATCATCGAGCAGAGCTCTGTGGAGGCCAGTCATAATAAGCTAAATATGGACAGGTCACCCCAAGGAAGTTCTTTATTTCCAACCATTATCACCTGCCAGAGTAGAACTTGGCCATTGAAAAATTTAATAAGAGGCCAGAGTCTCAGTAGTTTACCCTGAGACAATGCCTGGCTGCAGGAGGAACCACAAGCTGAGATTACCCCTCACCCCCACCTTTACTACTATAAAAACCCAGTTCTAATTGAGCTCGGGGCTCTCCGGTTAATCCAATACTTTGGACATGCAGAGGGACCGAGTTTGCAAACTTGATTAAAATAAAGGCTCTTGGCTTTTACATTCGGGACTCTTGGTTTCTTTGTTGGCTTTTGCCGGGCTTCACAGATTTGGGCATAACAAGCACCAGATGGAAGAAAGGACAAGCTCATCAAACACACCAGGCAGAAGGATCAGCAAGTGAGCAATCCCAGCCAGAAGAGGCAGATCTAAAAACAAGATAGAGGCCTGGGGGGCGGAAGGCAGTGTGCCAAGAGTAGGGTCTGCCATAAGAGAGAAAGGCTGCTTTGGGCAAGGCCTGGAGGAGTTCCGAGTGTTAGGACTGAGTGGGCAGGGTCTGCTCCTATGGTGAAAGGATGACTAAGGAGTAGATGCCACTGGGGCACTCATGAGATCTTTAGGATGCAGCCATAGCCTGAGTGTTACTGACATTGTTCTGAAACCCTTGTAAAAGAACGTTTCCTGGGCTGGGCATGGAGTCCCGGTGCAGAAGACTTTCCAAGAACGGTTTGTGCTCAAACTCTAGTACTGCTCCTTGACCCCAAACAAAACAAAACTTCCTTCTAAGTCTGATATATGCTACACCCTGGAGTCTATTTCCATGGAAGGCTCTGCCTTTGTGGATGACGGCTCAGACTGTTCCGTCCTCTCTAGAGTGGGTTCCCATTAAAGTGCTTATCATTCGCACTGTTAACTTGAGTAAGACGAAGATGTGTTCTGGGAATCTAGCCCCACCCCCACCTTCTCAGAGGGAAATGTCACTGTGTTTACTCCATTGTTTGATGAGATAATCCTTCCAGTCTCTCTGCGGAATAATCTCACATTATCTTTTTCTGTGAGGCATCCCTCACCAAAGGTGAACGAACTTAAGAGACCTGGTCACTTGCAGTAAGATTTTAATGAGACATTGGGGGTGTGCTTTCAAATGAATTTCTGCAGCATTTTCCTTGACATTTCTGAGGTCAGTGGCCAGTGAACATGCTCAGCCTTCCTTAAGTTTCTGTGAGCCCAACATCTTTCTTTATGTTTCTCTTCTGTTGTGTTCTAATCTCTGACCCAGCATGTGACCCTAACTGGGGAACTTCCCCTAAAATCCAACTGCCACCAGACTTCAGGATAGGGGCAAGAGAAAGTCTGTGCTGGGTTGACTTGTATCACGTGGAAACCATACTCTAAAGCCCAGACACTGTATCTCCGAATCTGGCCTTATTTGGAGACAGGTTCTTCATTACAATGAGCTCACTAGGGTGGGTCCTAATCTGATTTGACTAGAGTCCCAGTAAAAGTGGGAAATTTGGAGCCAGACACCCACACAGGAAGACAGCATGTGATGGTAAAGGCAGAAATCAGGGTGGCAGTCTGCTGCCAAGCAATGAAAAAGATGTCACAAATCACCAGAAGATGGAGAGGCAACATGTCCTATAGAAGGACATGGTGCTCACCAACTTCCAGGCCCTGCTGTGGAAAATTATTTGAAGGTGTGTTCCTTTTGCTTATCCTGTGGAACATTTGTTTAGTGGTGTAAAGGTGTGTGGCTTTTGTTTATGCTGCATTTGTTTAACTCTGTAAAGTCATGTTACTTTGCCAGTCGTAAACACCTGATGGTCTGTCTATAAAGTGCTGATCCGCCGAGAGAGGCAGAAGAGAGAGAGACGGGGGGACTGGCAAGCAGAGAGGACAGATAAAAGGAGAAATCTGGAGATTGAGAGAAGGAGGAGGAGGAGGGCTTCAGGGCCAGTCACCAAGCTACAGTCAGACAGAAAGAAAAGGTCTGCAGGAATAGAAAAATATAAAACCCCAAGGCCAAAGATAGATGGGATAATTTAAGAAAAGCTGGCAAGAAACAAGCCAATCTAAGGCCAGGCATTCATAACTAAGAATATGCCTCTGTGTGTAATTTATTTGGGAGCTGGGTGGTGGGCCCCTCAAAAAGCCTAAAGTGTACAGCCCCAAACCATAAGGCAGTAGATTTCTATAGTCGAGGCCACCCTGTTTGTGTTAACTTATTACAGAAGCCCTAGGAAGGTGGTTGTGCTGGCTAGTTTTATGTAAATTTAACACAAGCTAGAGCTATCACAGAGAAGGAAGCCTCAATTGAGAAAATGCCTCCTTAACTTCAGGCTGCAGGTAAGTCTGTAGGGCATTTTTTAAATTAGTGATTGATGGGGAAGGCCCAGCCCATTTTTAGTGGGGCCCTGCCTGGACTGATGGTCCTGTGTTCTATAAGAAAACAGGTTGAGCAAGTCATGGGGAACAAGCCAGTAAGCAGCACCCCTCCATGGCCTCTGCATCAGTTCCTGCCTCCAGGATCCTGCTCTGTTTGAGTTCCTGTCCTGGCTTCCTTTGATGATGAACAGTAATGTGGAAGTGTAAGCCCAATAAACCCCTGTTGACAGAGGTTTCTGTCTCACCCAAAAAACACACAGAGATCTACATTAATTATAAACTAGTTGGCCCACTAGCTCAGACTTCTTTTAACTCTTATAACTTATACTAGCCCATAATTCTTGTCTGTGTTAGCCACGTGGCTTGGTACCTTCATCAGCGAGGCATTCTCATCTTGCCTCCTCTGCATTTGGGTCGCGACTACAGACTGAGCTTTCCTCTTCCCAGACTTCTCCTGCTCTCGTTGCCCCACCTCTAGTTCCTGCCTGGTTGCCCTACCTATACTTCCTGCCTGGCTACTGGCCAATCAGCGTTTTATTAAAATACAAGTGACAGGGTGCAGACCATTGTCCCACAGCACTTCCACCCCCCTTTTTTCAAAACAAGAACTCTGAATCAAATCTCCTTTGTTTAGCTTTCCTACTGACCATTATCCATAACCACTTGTAACCAACATTCTAAACAAAGGCAAACATCCATAATTCATTTTTTGGGAATGTAGGCATAGTTTTCCAGAATATTTCCTGCTGACTGGGGGTGCTGATAATCTTATGGGGACCTAAAAAAGTTTAGAATTATGATCAAGTCTTGACTGGAGTATCCTGAGAGGCTTGATCATCTGAGGCAGCAGTCTTGAATCTGTTCTGGATGTAGAACTCACACTTGCGCCATCTGCTCTTATCAGAGATTTCTCAGGGAGTCTTCCTTGATCAAACCTGAGTTTTCTTAGCCGAGAATGAATCCACAGCCTCTCATTTCCTGTGGAAACAAAAACAAAACCTCTTCT
>LOJH01001436.1:0-14865 GCA_001685095.1 Ellobius talpinus
TGGTGGTGGTGGTGGTGGTGGTGGTGGTGGTGGTGGTGGTGGTGGTGGTGTGTGCTTGTGTGTAGGAGGCACGAGAGTTACAAATCAAAAATATCAAGGGATATTATCAGAACCACAGAAATGAACAAGAAAGCAGACTGAATAAATATCCTAATATCGTGACTAATATTACAATTGATATGGAGGGGGCATATATTTCCTCAGCCTACTGATTTCATTTTATTTTAATATACATATTTTATATTCTTATAAACAATATTTGCTTCATTTCTCTCTAAAGTTTATTATTAGTACAGAGGAACGATACTCATTTTGTATAAGGATTTCATGCACTGCAACTTTCCTGAAAACATCAGTTATTTCTTGTATGAAGTATTGATAGTTTTCCAAATATTTAATCATGCTATCTGTCAGCAGATATATTATACCCTTTGCTTCCCAGGGTGAATGCTTTTCCATTTTCTTGCATAACTACACTGCTTGGTATCATATTAATGTGTTCATAAAGAGATGAATAAGCAGAGTGTGTTATGTAGATACAATACCTATCTTTTTAGATCAATTCTTTTCATACAGGATATTCTGATTATGGTTGCCCTTCCCAGCTCCTTCCAGATCCACCTCACCTCCCCATGTCCATCCTGTTTCTGTATCCATTCTTTCTATTGGGGGATTACAACCTTTGATATTGAGAGTTATCAAGGCAGTATTTGTTGACTACTATTATTTTGGTGGCATCTGGGAAATGAATCTTGTATTTAAAGAATCAGGAGAAGAAAAGGAATCATATTGCTTTAAGGACATTTATGAATCTTAAGAAAATTCTTTGAATTAGGAAAAGTGCTTGTACAAAGTCTAGATGAGTCAGAACTTTTGGTGTTCAATCAGTAGTGTAGACATCTCAAGCTACTGAGGATAATTTTTCTAGTATGATCATAAGAATTATGCTGACACTAATGTGGTTAGGCCAGTATTGGTACAAGCATCAATAAATTAATTTATGCCCAGCAAATAACATTGTTTATTGACTCCCCAGCATGAATTGGCTTTAGTGTTAGCTCAGGAGGTCATGTACTGTAGCGCGAATTCTAGTTGGTCTTCATAATAATAATAAAAAAGGTAGCCTTGAACTAAGAGAGATCCCCCTGCCTCTGTCTCCTGAGTCCCAGGATTCAAGGTGTGTGCCACCACACCCTGGCCTCTAGTGGCTTATCTCTGTACTTTGATCTTCAGTCAAGCTTTATTTGCTAAAACATAAATAAAATATTACTACAATGTACATCTAAGGCAATGATTATCCTCAATAATTTCCTTGATTTGTTGGACATACATAGTATAGCTCTTGGGCTGCCCAATGTATACACAAAGTGAAACAAACCTATTGCTTTACACTTAGTCCTAATAAAACATTCAAAATTGGATGTCTTCTGTTCAGATAATGATATCATTTGACTATAATTCTATGCAACATAGAAGTGCTGTGGATTATATTTTAGAAGGAGCTGTATCTTCAGAGACCAGCAATAAATGCTAGATAGTTTGAGATGTAAAGGTTAAAGCCAAGGGCTAGCATATTTGGGGCACTGAATAAATGGTGATTGAGTTACCCTTGCTTCTCTTGTTCCACTGAATGGATGGTTTTCTCTTTTAAGTCAGTGAAGGCAGATACCTTATTCAAAACTGAAGAGAAAAGAACACACACGTGTGCACGCATGGGCAATGAGACATAGATAAGATTTAATCTGAACTGTTTTATTCAACGTGTGCGCACATGGACAATGAGACATAAGATTTAATCCGAACTGTTTTATTCAAGTGGCTAGCTTGGTCCAACCCCACTATAGAGGATGGCAAGAGACAGGGGCAGATCTCCTTCAGATATGATTAACTGTCAGTCACTTTCCTGTTAGTGGCTGAAGGGCACAGGAAGTGCAATAGTTTTGATTCTGCTGATTAAATCAAGAGTGTATAGGTTTGAAGGGCAAGGATGGAAGATTAAGTTAAATCACAGAAATACAACCAGAGGAAATAACAATTAAGCTGATCAGACTGTCTCCCACAGGAGGAAGGAAACATTTTCAGAGTGCTACCTTGTCACTGCTGTTAACAACCCAATTCTGTAAGTCCAATTTGATTCATTCATCCAACAGATATTTATTAAGTGCCCACTGCGTTGCAGAAACTGCTCTGAGCTGCGAGGATACAGCCAGGAGCAGTCAGGCAACGTGTCTATCTTCATGAAGCCTATAATACAGTCCAGGGAACAGACATTAAATAAACACATACATAAAGTGTCAGCAGTGATGAGTGTAAAGGAAACTAGATTCTCACACAGCCGCCCCACTCCATTATTGTGTCGCATGACATTGGCCAAGCAAGTTATTAAAGTCAGAAAGGATTAAAAGAGAGGAGAGTAGAATTAGGGAGGGATTGCAGGAATGAAGACTCATCTTCAGAGGTCATGAACCAAGACCTGGTAAGAATTGACAACTGGTCTAAAGGAACCTGACTTCTGGGTACACAGTCACCTGGGAGGGCAGATACAAGCGTGAACTGACAAGGCCACTTATCCCTCGAGAGTGTAAACTCACTCCCCATTTCTTGGACTTTCAGACTCTCTTTAGCAGAGATGTCGGGGAAAATTAACAGGACAGTGAGCGTTAACATGTCACTCAGGCTTGCATAGTGCTTCAGCCGGGAGCAGAAGAACACACCTGAATCTGGGTACTTTGAATACAAATGCAACAGGATCAGGAATGCAAACAGTATGAGCTACATAGTGAGTTCCAGGCCCACACAGGCTGCATGACGCCAGACACCTTAACTTAAAACAGCAAAAAAAACAAAAAACAAAAAAAACACTTGTTTTTATATATTTGTTGATTTTTCTCTAGGATAGAAAGACTTGTGGAATTTTATCTGCAGACTCATGACTCATGGCTCCAGGGACATTTATTTATGGAAATAGCATGCAAAATATACTTTAATCAAATATTCAGTTTCTTAATGTTCATTGTAAAACACTGACCATTGTAAACAGAGGAAACAAAATGAAGTCACCCAAACTATATCCTGGAAGGAAATATGTTCAAGATATAGAATTCTTTCCAGACCATGGACTTTTTAAAGGAGGGCTTCAAACTGAACGTATGTATTGGGGGGGGTGTTTTTTAGGAAGGAAGATGCTGCTTCTAGAGAAAGGGTATATAACTGAAGCATATATGGGCATAGATACCAGGACAGAAAATTCCCACATAAATGATACCCAGCCTTGCCCTTAACTAAGACTCATGCTTGCAAAGACCTGAAGAAGAGTGTAGCCAAAAAATGCAGACTTTATTGGCTATCTGTCTCTAAGCCACTGAATACCAGTGTCAGTAAAAGTGTTAGGATGTAATATAAGCCATCCTTTCAAAAGACCTCTCCCTGGCAAGAATTCTGTTGTGGAGATCCAAGCCATAGAACTCACACTATCCTGATTATATTAGGGTGGCTTTGGTGGATGAGACACGCAGTTCCAATACATGACAGCTGTCTGACCTTTCTCATGCATGGCAGCCTGCAGTCTTGTCAGAGCTCATTTCTGATAGATAGAAGAAGAAAAAAAAACAACCCTGACCACAACCCCAAAGAGGATAAAGAGCGAAAACTGCCTACCAACCTTCTCTGATCCTTCATACAACCTGGATAGCCAAAGAGAGCCATGAGACAGAATCTGAAGGCAAAATAACTAACTTTCTATGTGGGACTGTCTAAAATTCATTAGCCAAAGAGGGGCAAATGCCCAAGCATTAACTTCTTCAACTGAGTTGGTCTTCTAGGAGGATGATTTATGTTTAGAAGATGACTAATATTAGAAGGGACCATTCCTCTAAAATAAGCACCCAAATCTGAAAAAGCAGCAAGTTACCTCTGTTGTATCCGACTTCCTGTAAGAAAGCAGATTATTAAAATACAGCCCACTTGAAGAATGGACCATTGCCTCTGGGAATTAAGGAAATAACTCAGGGTTGTACTAGTCTTCCATGTATGTGCCAGTCTAGTGTGTCTGTCGCGTGTGTATATGTGTTACACTTAAACACACACACGCATACTAATAGTACGTAGGTAGATACTATGGGCCTTTAATGCCCAAAGGCTCCGGTGTTGAAGGCTTAGCTCACTACTTGGTGCTATTAGGAACTAGAGGGATCTTTATGGCACATAGCTAGTGGGAAGTCACTGGGGAGGTGTTCTCCCAACAGGACTGTGGGACAGCTCTCTCTTCTTTCTCTTTCACTTGGCCATGCTGAGGTAGCTCTGTAAGGCATACCTAACATGACATACTGCCTCAGCAGAGTTTCAAAAGCAGTGGAACCAGCCCACCATGAACTAAAACTACCAACATGACCAGCCAAAATACGTCTAATTTTATAAGTAGATTTATGTCTATCTTTTTCGATATGGAAGGTTAATGGGAGTATATAATGGGAGTTTTAGTTCCTCTTAGCCCAACACCCTTATTTAACTACTTGATCCAGGTATTTCATGGGAGCTTTCACCTCCAGGCCTAAAGCTTTCAGAACTTCACTCTTTCAGTCATCTCCTCCCAACTCTGTGATTCTAGCACTTGCCTACGCTCTGATCACTGACAGGGCTACATCAAATTCTAAACTTACTCCTTAGATTAATGCAGGAGAGCTCTGAGAACATTTCTGAGAAAGCCGCTTCCAACCATACATGATAACTTGCTAAGTTCTATTTTTGACCGTGCATTGAGATAGATGGTGGGTGGCTGCCTCATCTATCACCATTGCAACCACTTATTTTCAAACACATTGCCACGAGACTTTGATTGCATGGCATACGGCGAGTGTCGTATTGAATATGGTAGCACTAGAGCTTTTAACAAGGAAAAATTTTGCAAGCTGTTCAACTTTAGCTCTGTGGCAGGCAGTGCACTCTATCCTTCAGATGATTTGTGCTACTCAGTCATCAGACAATCTTGCAAAATAGCAACTTTTATTCAAAGTTTAACAATGACAACTGGCTTATTGAAAAGGTAGAACACACACTGATAGGTCTTTGAAGGACAAGGGGTCAAATGCATATAATACAATGCTAGATGTCAAATTCCATTAACCTCCCAAAGCCATCTCTTATCTTACACTTGTATTATCTTTTGCAGGCCTCCTATCTAGACTAACAATATAGCAAAAATCTCTCTTCCTTTCACCCAATGCTCCCAGGAGTAAAGGCATCAGGACAAAATGATTTTTGCTGATGTCAGGACTGTGCTTTGTTTATTGAGCACCTGTTATATGCTAATACGGGGAGTAATGATGAGCAGAAGTTCAGTGTCCCTGACTTCATAAAGCTTATGTATTTTACGGGAAACATTTATTAACCAATTTTCAAAGAATATGACTGTAAAAGAGAGTAAATACCAGAAAGATGGGGTTCTGGCTGTCCTGGAGCAGGAGAAAAGAAGAATCCAAACAGGGAATACTTCATGAAATGAACATTTGATAGCCATGGTTATCCAATACCAAGAGGTCATCCCTAAATGCATAGACTTAGAGCAAACATTGAGTGAAATCAGCAGGTTTTATTTATAAATTTATATTTAACAATAATAAGCATAGAAAAATAGAACAGGAGGCCAAACAAAATAAAACAGATTATGTGCAGCCGGGAGAGGAAAGTGATGGGTGAGGGTAGGGGAGAAACGGCTGGGAGGAAATGGAGTAGGTTTGGTCAAAGCACATTATATGCACATATGAAGTTCTCAAAAATAAGCAAATAAATCTCACAAATACTAAAACAGAGTAAGACATTTTCCACTTAAGCAATATCACAAACAACAGAAGAACCAAAAGAAGACTAGAAGTGACCACAGATAAGCAAGAAAAAACAAAAAGTGTTCCAAGACTTAAAAAGAGATGAACAAACAGGTGGGTTTAAAGTAAGGTCCAAGAGAGGCAGGGGAAAGCCCAAACCCCCTCCAGAAACCCGGATGGTGTTCATCACACAGGAGGCATATGAGCTGACTCATATCCTTAAACCATCATTTGGGGGCTGCGGACTGGGGGCTGGCAGCTGGGAGCCGGCGACGTAGGAGCAGAGAAGCAGGCCCAGTGAGATGCCATGTCGAAGAGCGGTGATGGATGTCCCTGATGATGTGACGAAGGAAAGGAGGAGAGATTCCGTCCTGTTTGCCTCTGTAGCAGCAGCAGCCGTTAGAATGAGCCCATGTTCAGTAGCTGATAAGTGACTACATAAATTAAGATGTGCTTGCAGGTTTCAGTGGGGCCTGTCATATTTCATCTCCCATGTAATTCGACTAAGCAATCCAATCAAACCAGATGTTGCGGTTATTACTATTATTACTATTATTGCCGTTGAGCACTTGTTAGAGGCTTATTTTACGTGAAGTACTGTGCCAAGCATGCTGCATATGCTGTTTGATTTAATCAGCTAAAGATAGGATATTGAAGACACTGAAGTGGGGATTGCTCCCCACTTTAAAGATGGGGAAAACACAGCTGAGACTTGTTACAAACAGAGATTCATTCAGTCAAATATCAATCAGTACATTAGCACATACTTCAATTAATATAAGAGGGAATTATACAAGAGGAAAGGCCTGTTAGGAGGCAGGAGAGGGTGGTATGTGGTGTACTAACCTGTGAGTGGCAGAAAGAGATCAATTATTACTGTAGATTTGAATGGTGGGCATAAAGAGTGATTCCTAGAGCACAGAATGAAGGCGGGACATGCACAACCTGTCTTGCAAGGATTAGTGGCCCTGGATCCAGAGAATCCATCAATCATGGACCTTTAAAAGAAAACAAAACCCTCTGATCTCACTTACTTCCATTTCTCCCTTTGATCATCTCTTGGGCTCCCCAGTAGCCGGACCCAGTGGAGACCAGAGGGTACCAAAGCCCACAGATGGCATTTCCACAGGCTTCCTCCTAGAGCAGGGAGCTGTGGGGACAAACTGGACAGTGTGTGTGGAGAGGCAAGCAGAGGGCATCCACGTGCGTGGAAGGAGATTGTAAGAAGTACCACATGGTCAGCACTGCCAGGGTGTGGCAGTACAACAACCTCCCCAGACTCCAAGAAGCTCATGGTTTTTGCATTGTGTTAAATATGATAAGCACTCATTTATGAGATGAGGAGACAGCCATGGCAGGTCATTGAGGAAGAGTGGAAATGATGCAGAAGTACCGCTGTTGTGAACTCAGTAAAGACAGTTAGCACTTGAGGATCCCAAACGCCCCACGACCTAACTCTAAACCCAGACTTTCTCCACCCTGTGCTTCAGGCCCTCTTTCAAACCTTTGCAAGTGATGTGCACATCTGACCTCAGGGTCATTTGTGGGACTGGAGGGCTAGACCAGAGCATGGTAGAGGGTGTGGAAGCAGGCTAGGAGCTCGTCCATTCCTTAGAAATAAAGATTAAGCCAGGCTGCAAAGGCTTTCTTCTCCCTTTTGCTTGGAATTTCTAAAAGGTTCTAATTTTAATGTCTCTATGTCTATCCCATGAAGCCAGCCGAGCTCAACACCCTGATTACTTGATTCTTTGAGGCCCAGGGGTTTTCCGTGATTAGGATTCTGCCATAACATTCTTGTAAATACTGCTTCTAAGGGTCAGTTCTCTTGACAATGTTTGTTCAGCTAATCACCAATCAGTAGTTCACATATGGATAAATTCTAGAAGATAATAAAATACATCCACCCCGTGCACCCAGTAATCCCATATCTCACCGACTCCATCCTCAATGCTACACTCCCAACATACATGTGTGCATGAACACACGCACATACACCCACACCCACACCCCCACACACACACCATTTGTAATTCCGCTGAAGGGCTGGACACATTAGAAGAAATGGAGTCTAGGCTCTGTCTGTTACTAGTTACCTCCCTTTAACTGAGACAGCTACCTTACAGCCCTTTGTCGGCCTCTGAGTTCCCCTTAGCAGACCTTCTTCCAGATAGCTCCTTGTTGACACCTGTCTGTCCGACTGTACACCACCGGCAGGCTTGGCTGTTGTCTGGATATCACAGCAGTGGGTCACATCTCATTGTTGACACCTGTCTGTCTGACTGTACACCACCGGCCGGCTTGGCTGATGTGTGGATGGTGCTTGGATTTGTCACCACTTAGCACATTTTTTTCGGTCCCTGTTGTTTTGCAACCTCACCGTGGCCTCATGATTTAAGCTTCCTATTCCATTTCAGCACTGCCTCTCTCTAGCACCTCCACGCCTTGTGGTAAGGTTGAGCCCTGAACATGACCTAGGCGTTCTGCTCAACACCCCTGGGACTCCTTCCTTCTCTTGTCCCTTCCACATCTTAAAACTGCATGCATGAACTAGAGAGATGACGTAGGGGTTAACAGGACTGCTGCACTTCCAAAGGACCCGAGTTTGTTCCCAGCACCCATGATGTACCACACACAGCTGCATGTGACTGCTGTCCCAAGGGAACCAATGCTTTCTGGCTGCTGCAGGCACTTGCACTTAAGTAGTATGCACATACGTGCACATGCCTGCACACGCAAACACACACACACACATAAACAACACAAATAAAACTCTTAATGAGCCATGAGTGTAGCTTTTCGATCGTTCTCTATGTTGCCAGGCAGTAAACGGCCATGGTCCTATGTGGTAAGAACGGAGGCTGGAGCAGATCTCACCCAATCAGAGCGTCCGGTACTCACCTAGAGCTCTGTTCCTGTTCCTATGGAATGAAACTCCGGCATTTCTGACTCAACAGCTGAAAGAACCCATCTGTAGCAGCGCCAAACTAATGTTTATTAGTTTATTTCATTTGAACAAGACGCTTGTTTGCTTGGAAAACGGGAAGGCGAAATGCAGGTAAATCAAAAGGCCCAGCTGCTGCTGTTTTACATTTTCCCCCCTGTATCCTCTGCCTGCAAAGTCAAAAGTGCATTAAAAAGTAATACTGTGCTGAGCTCAGACATATGCAAATGTCTCTAGATATCTTGTCTCAATAAAGTTTATAGAATGCATTCCCAAAGGTCTGACAACAAAACAGAATAAATGGCAGGGCTCATAAAAATATAATGTGCACCTCTTTTTTTTCTTACATAAACAGGAGGAGTCGCAATGAGAAGGGAGTGTCCGGGCTGACGAGGTGGTCCTTTCTCACGGTAGTCTTTTGTCATTAACCCCAGCACAGAAGGAACTCGCTCTGAAATACACATAAACACGGAGACATGGGAAAAGGAAGGATGGACACATTGCAAGATTGCAAGTGGTGTGGATTTTCCAGGCACTCTCAAGCTCATTAAACTCCCTGGTAAATTCCTTATTCACCCTTCCAAACAAGTTTTATAGATGACTCACTGCCTGCCAGAAGCGATGTGGGGCACTCTGAATGTAGAAACAAACGAAGCAGCCCATTTCCGGGGATTCAGTCTTACTGTAAAGAGACATATGTCAAAAAAACTAACCACGCAATAGAACCTTCTTGAATACTAGGTGCATTCATCAGATATTCAGATTTGGGTCACTGCTGAACTACTTGCTCCTGAGATTCAGAGATAGAGGGAGCCTTGGCTTTCAGTTATGTGTCCCCTGTGACCCCACCAGGATCCAATGGACATTTCCAATGCAGTGTAAATCGGTCTCAAAACAAAGTCAAGTGTATGTGGGAAAGGGAATAATATGAACAGGGTGGGTAACTGGGATGAAAAAAAAGCACATGAGAAATGTGTGGGGAGAAACTGATCAGAATGCTTTATATACATGCATGACACTGTCGATGACCAAGTAAATTAAATCATAATTCAGGGTTTCATGTATTGCTATCAGGGTATAATAGGATAGACCTAATGGTGTATGCTTTTGGATCACTCCCAATAGACCCAGCTTTCTCTGAAGCATTCTCTGGTGTGCACTTGCGAGCACCCTAGCGATTAGGTACTGGTATTCTTCCAAATGTCCACATGAGGAACTCAAGCTGTAGAAGCTTGAGTGACTGGCTTGAAGTCACTGGCCTCGGATCTGAACCGTGACAACGTCGCTACAGAAGGCATATTTTGAGCGCTGGTTGTTGTACTTGCTCCAAGCAGCTTCCCAAGCTTGTAGGTGATACCTTCGTTCCGATTCCCTGCCCTAGCCAGGCTATTGGCTGCACAGGGTGAGAGACAAGGTGTGTAAGCGGACTTAGGTGTGGAGGACATTGTCATCCTCTACATTCTAAGTCGCCGAGCACTTTCTGAGAGGCTAGAGAAGCCTCGGCTGTCCACTAGCCTGCGTCCTTCTCCTTAGCAGCCTGGCTCCCAGACGGAATTCACTCTGCGGCAGAGGTGTCACATAACTTCATTGAGTTGGCAATTTCGTATCGTGTTCTATCAGGATCTCCCCATATTAGGGCTGCCTTCCTCTGCAAGATCATATTACTGCCTGTTTCTATCAAACTCGGCTCCGCGTTTCCTGAAAGCACAGCAGTGGGCTGGCACAATCCTGTGCCTGCAGAACCATTTGCTAACTGATATAGCAGAAAGGTGGGAAGGCCCGGCCTCTATTTTCCACTGGTCAGATCCTGCTTATGGGACTGTGGATGCTTCTAAACCAGAAGAAAAATTAAAAGGCATAAATTTGTCAACCTTCCTCGGTGATGAATGGGAATTATCCCACACTGGAAATGGCAGGGTGTCAGAGGGAAGCACTTTACCTGTATTTCTCTATTCGATATTGAGAATTAATTGAAGGCCATACGAGCCATGCCCACTTGGCACATACATACAGAATCTACTGTGAACAGAAGTCCAGACACAAGCCTCATTCCACACAGCTGTTAGGACACGGAAACAGAGGTCTATGGTACTGCAAGACCTGTGCTGTGCTCACAATAGCCAATTAACTTGATCTTAGCCTCACTTCTTAACGCAAACTCCGTAGGTGAAGGTATCAGACAGGAGCAAGCATCACGTTAAGAGACGTAGCCTGACCCGCTAACCAATGAACAGAATCTACAGAAAGAGGTGTTCCAATATTGCTCGACATAGGGGAGCAAAGACGTATTAGAAGCTAACCTGTGTTCTTCCCCTTCCTAAATGCCTCACCCCAACAAAAGGATCGAGCAAAGAAACCTAATCTTCTCAGTGTGCAGGGCTGTCTGCTCATCCTCCTGTGGACATCTAAGAGCTCTGTGGGACCAAGAACACGAGGCACGCTGGGAAAATCAAAACAAGCACCTCAAAGCCCTCACCGCATGCAATCCAGGCATTGGAGAAGTCTTTGATGACTTCGTGAATGACCTGCCATCAGAGTGGTGGGCATTCATTGTTAATTTCATGTATCTAGCAGACAAAGGAGATGAAGAGGGAGTGAAAGAGAGGTGAAATGGCTAAGCGTGTGTTTCCAACTCTCTGAAATAATTTTATAGAATCTTCCAAGTTTATATGGGAGGTGATGGAGACAAATTAATAATAGTATTTTATACGTCTACCTGAGACTCTAATCTGCCTCAGAGGCTAGAAAGCCCGCATTTCTAGAATCTCCTAGGAGGCCTAGCTGCAATCAATGGACCTAAAACTACCAATATCATCAGGAACGAAACCATCAAAGTGGAGGGCAATGGGATTCTTCCCCCCACAGGAATATTAGTTTCCATATTCTGTGTGATTCCCAGACTCCTGCAGGTATTCAGGTTTGAATTATAAGAGAGGTACGAAGTCTCAACAGACTGTTCAGAGCTGCATTGACAGTCACATAGCTGTTAAGACAACTTGACATATTTTAGATTTTAGGGCTTCCCATACTTATTGGAGAGAGGCAAACGTACATATGACTTAACTGGTCATAAACAGGACAGTGAGCATGTTCACCTGCACAGACAGATGCATGCTGACAATGACCAGGACAGAGTTCCACCGAAGACAAAGAGAAGGGAAAGAACTGACATGTGTTCATCATGGACCCAGCAGCGTGCAGTGACAGGACACACACCCTTTGTCATCAGCTAGACCTGAACTCAAATGCCAGCCTCCATCACTGCCAGTTTCACGGGGCAGGAGGTTCCAAGTTTAAAAGTCTGAGTTTTACTGTCTTAAGAAGTCTATTTATAACACCTTTAATCCAAGCACTCTGGAAGGCAGAAGCAGGTGCCTTCTGTGAGTTCGAGGCCAGCATGGCAAACAGAGTGAGTTCTAGGACAGCCAGAATTAAACAGACAAACCCTGTCTCAAAAAAGAAGTCTGTTTATGTCAAGTTTAGTTTTCAGCAAGCTTAAGAAAAGAGAAAAATATAACATAATAAATATTAGAGAAAATCAAGAATGATATTGTATGGCTTTTTATATAAATTAATTTATTAAAACGACTAGTAAATACTTTGGCTCTACTTACAAAGAAAAACTAACAAACAAGATTCCATAGGCGTGTGACTACCTTGCCTGAGCTAGGGAGGGTGAAGACTCCGCTTACGGCTCAGGCAAAATCACCTCTGAACCACAGACATGAACCACAAATTGATGCAGCACATAATTCTTGAAGCCCACCACCAAAGCCTCACTCAGTTCTTAGTGCCTTGTTACAGATAAGCCGTTCTTTGGAAAGACACACGGAGATAAGCCCCGCCCCCAACACACACATCAGAGGCAGCCAGGAGAGGGAGAAAGAAATGATTTTCGGAGTTTACCAGCATCCCCCGACTCCACCCCATTGTACAGGTTAGCAAGGCTATGGCGCAAATCATGCTGAGAAAGTATCAGGCACCGCTGCCCACCATGGAATCTGTAAGCTTCTCCCACTCGAAGATTGGATGACAAATGGAATTAGTTTTCAGCCAGAGATTTATATTCTTCATGGGCCTTAATTGTACCCAATGCTTGTTCTGATAAAATAATTAGTTATTCCTTTATTTGGACCCCTTTGGGGACAGGGTGGTAAGGAAGGAGAGTTGCATAAGAGATGTATTTGTGTTGGTAGAGGCTCAGTCCTCTGTCTGAAAACACCCTGGGCCAACTGAGTACATCTTTGACTTTGCATAAGTTCTGGGACTTTATTATGTCTCAAAATCTTCAGCCCATTGATTGGAGTAGGGATGTCAGTCAGTTACCCTTACCACTGGGTAAGGCTAATAACTGGTCTCTGGCTCACTTTTTCCAAACGTGTATTTGTTCACTGGTAACGTGGGACCATGATAGTCATTAAAAGGATGTTGTTGACAGTGGTGTTGATTCACAATGTAATTCAAATCTGTATCAGACATGAAATATTCACTAACCAATAGTTAGGAATGAATCCTAACAGAAATAGTATAACTATCTTCCTGTATTCCTTATCAGGGCAGTGTGAGAATGAACATGATTGTAACAGGTATGTCCCCCAAAATGTTAAACATTTACAACAACACAAAGTAGACTGAAACCATCCTACCTCCCACATGTAATTGGATAAGATCCCTTATTTTCTCAGTATGATGCCTAACAAATCATGACGAGAATTCCATGGAGCAGAAATGGATGGCTAAGTATTTGTAAGCCAACTTTTCTCAAAGTGTATTCTAGAAGAGACTAGGCTTGCCATAAATTTCAGTAATGCAGATGGGACTTTCAGCAACAAAAGAGTGAGAACCAGGATGCAGGGAAGGCTCACCGGTGAAGGCTTGGGAACAAGCAAGAGGATGAAAGCTCAGATCTCCAGCCCCCATCTCAGTGCACGCGGTGTGACAGTTGTCATTTCAGCCCCAGAGAGCCCAGGTGAGGGTCTCCTGGATCAAGGATTTTGTTAAAACTAACCATATCAGCTAGCTCTAGTTTTGATTGAGAAATTCTTCCTCAAAAAGAACAAGTGGACCAGGCAGTGGTGACACGTGTTTTTAATCCCAGCACTTGGGAAGCAAAGACAGGCAGATTTCTGTGAGTTCAAGGCCAGCCTGTTCTACAAAGTGAGTTCTACGTTAGCCAGGGCTGTTACACGAAGAAAAATGAGAGAATAAGATAGGGAGAAATGGAAGAACATTTCTAGATTTCCCAAATTACTCTTGTCCTCTCCCACACAGAACATGCACAAATCCATGTGCGCTCACTCATACCTGTAGGTCCCAACACTGTGCACCTTCACACTTGCAGGAGTGCACCCACAAATGCGCATATACACACCAAAATTATGGGAGAGGAAAGGTTTGCTCACCAAAAAGACTGGACGACTGATTGGCATATCATACCATCCAAAAATAATCACATGCCTGGCATGGTGGTGCACACCTTCCATCCCAGCACTTCGGAGGCAGCTGCAGGAGAATTTTCAGGAGTTCCAGGGCAACCTGGTCTACATAGTAACTTCCAGCCTAGCTAGGGATAGGTACATAAGTAGACCCTGTCTCAAAACTGACCGACAAACTAAATAATAATAACTATAAGCTGAAAACTTTCCAAAGCAATTAAAGTCCGTTTGGCTAAGATCCCAGTTTCATTGAGCCCTGGAGCCGCCTGCTTATAAAGGACTTCTGCACCGCGGAGAAGCTGTTGGTTTAAATGGCTCTTGCTCTACCAGCACCACACTGGCTTGCAGCAAATAATAACATCCAAACAGGCTGATTGCCTACTGTTTGTTTTTGCTTTTTCCCTATCAGGGCAAAGACAACATGATTGCTTTTTTGAGTACGGAGGAAACTAGCGATCGTCTTTCTTTGAGTGGCACCTTCGCATGCTCAAGGCTCAGAAGCACAAAGGACTTGTGTCTTGTACAAAGGATAGGACTATGTAAGAGTCTCCAGAGTGGGAACATGATGCCTGTTATCTCCAGGACGTCTTAGCCATGTGTAAGGCTAATGTCCCTTTTTTTACAGAGAGAGAGAGAGAGAGAGAGAGAGAGAGAGAGAGAGAGAGAGAGA
>LOJH01001436.1:30214-40936 GCA_001685095.1 Ellobius talpinus
AGAGAGAGAGAGAGAGAGAGAGAGAGAGAGAGAGAGAGAGAGAGAGAAAGTTTGGAGGCAATGACAGTATTTCAGGAGATTGCATATGCATTCAGTTGCTTTACTGACTCACAATAACTACTCAGTAAACACTTGAGAGATAAATTCAGGCCTTTTATGTTCTCCTTCAATCCCGCATGTAAAGCCACAAAGCTGGCTTGTAGAAGGATAATGAGGACAGAGTGAGCACGGAGATCATGCTGCATGCCTGTCTCCGCATTTATGGGCTTGGGGATGACAAAGTGGTCTGCTTTGCTGTCAGGCTTTAACGTGACACAAACATCAGAACTGACACTGATGTTCTTAACACCGTCTATCAGGCCCCTGATAAATAATAGCCACCTTGCCTGACAGTTAATCATTTTGAGCTTCTAATTAGGTTTAAAATAGCTTGCATGTGTGTTTGCTTAGTGTTTGAGGATTCCCTAAATTTACGTGCACTTGTGATTGTGGGATGGAGTATTGGATAGAGAGAGGCTGAGAGAATGGGCTTCAGTGTCTTCCTCGATTCTAATCTTAGCGGTGCCGTTTATTGGCTTGTAACCTTGGGCACATCTGTTACCAAGCACTCTGTCTCCTTGACCACAGCGTGTAGATATTGTGACCGGGTAGCCTGCTGCTGCTGGTGGAACATGTCTGACCCTCAATCTGTGTATCATGTTTGCCTGTCAGAAAGTGCACACAGAAGTCTTAACAGTGATGATGATATTTGCAGAATTTAACATGGAAGACTTGTAAGAGAAGAGGAAAGGTCTGTTTAATCTCCATTTACAGATAAGAACGTTGAGCCTGGGGTCATAGCGTTTCTAGCCACATGACACTCTCCCAAGGACCCAATTATGACATTCAGGTAGAAATCGGATGCAAAGTTTTCAGATTCTGAACTCAGCCTCCATCCCCCCACCACCCCACCCTCAACTGTCATAGATTCCCTACAACTAAAAATAACACTTCAAAATAACACCTCCCTGTCCTCTCCTGGGCTGGCTGGTCACCTCCCTGTCCTCTCCTGGGCTGGCTGGTCACCTCCCTGTCCTCTCCTGGGCTGGCTGGTTACCTCACTGTCCTCTACTGGGCTGGCTGGTTACCTCCCTGTCCACTCCTGGGCTGGCTGGTCCTTGCAGGATCAGTTCTGGCTCATGTCTATGAAAGCATGGGTGGAGGAAGGGGACAAACTGTGTTCACATGAAACCCGGTGACGAAGGGAGAGAATTTAGGTATTCTTCTCTACCGAGCATATTGGAAGGAAAACAATGTTTGTATCCTCTGCAAATCATTTCTAGATACTGTGAACACTCCATGAAAATAAAATAGTCTTGGCACTTTATTAAGCATCTTTTGAAAGACTATCAAAAAAGATTCATTTACAAAATCTTGTAAAGGTATGGAAATACTCCCAACTACAAAGTGGATGGCTGTAGTAAAACAGGAACTGATCTTTTTTGACAAGAATTTCTGGTTTGATAACCCTGCCTGTTTTCCCCTTCAATGTACCTTCTGAGAGTTTGGCATTAATCAAACCACATTTTAAGAAGACTGTTCCATTAAGGAAGACACATTTGTCCTCAGAGATAATGCTGGATTCGTTCCATTCCGTTATCAAAGCACATTTTAACTGATGGGCAAATTAAGAAATACATTCCCTGCATATGATAGGAAGGCCCAGGTTCAAACAATAAATATCATAAAAGGACGCTTTCACCCAACGGAGACAGCTTCAGCTGTCAGCAGAGCTGAAGAAGTTGACTCTTCCTTGGGCTGCAGTCAGTTTATTGTGACCTGAATCAATGTCAGGAATGCTTTAGTACGGCTGAGAACGAGCAGGATTTTATATGTAAACATATGTGTGCTGTATCATGTACTACACATAACATCTCATGGCCTTTGTCCCCTCTTACTAACAGCACTGGGCTGTGCCTAGGTATGAAAATGTGGCAGAGAAGCTGCTCCTATCTCTCAACAGTATTTCACCTGTCCAGCCCTATAGATCCTATAGAGAGGACAGGGGAGGGGAAATCCCTCTCCAGACCTTTGCCGAAACAGGCTGTGAGTTCATGGGGTGATACCATGTTACTACGACGAGAGTAAAGATTTCCCCTCAGAGCCCTGAAGGGTCAGAACTGTGTTGAAATTTCAATACTGTGTTGCCATGTCAATAGCTATGTTGACATTTAAATAGTTGTGTTGAAAATTAAACACTGTGTGCAATAATAAAATCAACAGTTCACATTTTATGGCGCTTTTCCTTTCTCAGTGTATTTATAGCCATTATTCGAGGACACACATCAACACTGTTGAGTAGAACTTAAGTCAACTTTACTCCGCTCGGATATAACTAAATCAGTAAATGTTATTGTTAGGTCTAAATTATGTTGGTAAGTAGCGTTATTAGAGCTCAAGTCCACTGTTACAAACCATCAGACAACGAGACTGTGACAGCTCACTGGTCAGGTAGGCACAGGAAGGCTGGCAGTCGGGAAAATGCATTTGTCTCGTGAGTTGACTCGGCATGGGTAGACTGTGACACCTTCCAACCCCAAACACATCCCCGTATTGGCAGACTGTACCCCTCATTGTCTGTCATAGGCTTCCCAGACTAGCGTGATGTGAAGCACGCATGCTAGGTTTCTGGAGAGCAGGAACAAGCAGGTTTTCATCATATTTCCATCACAGAGTCTTATACGATATTGTCTACTGCAGTGAGCAAACTTCTCCTCTCTCTTTCCAGTGGGCTGTTCCTATTAAGAACCCTGCCAATCCCGCGCCATGTTCGGGCCTGGGCATCAGCTCTTGCTCAGTCTTCTGAGCTGGGTACCCGGGTCCACAGTTCAGGAATCCTCTTCCTCGGCTGCTTTTCCTTTCAGCTTGAGCAATGGAGCCTCTGCCTCCTACTGAATGTTCTCAGGGGTGGCCACCCCTGTTCTTTCACTCATCTTGAGAATCAGCCTCTTGGCATTGATCATTTTGTCTCTGGAATTAGGTAATGAGGCAGACATATTTCCATCTTTCTCATCCCAAAGGCATACTTTCAGAGGTGTCCCCTCTAACAGGTCATCACCATCCAAACTCCAGCCCATTGCTGATACCTGACGTCATCTGTCTTTTCTTAATACATAAATCTTTTTTTTAATCCTGCCCCCTATTTGGCTACTGATCTTCAATGTGAATCTTGTCACTAAAATTATTTTCCTATACTTCACTGCTATCCACGTCATGTCTACTAAAATTTACCTCTACATTTCATCACTAAAACATGCCAGCATCTTCATAAACCTGCTTAGCTCATTTAAAAATTTAAAATCAGTTCTCTTTTAAAGCTTGACTATTTGAGAGGAATGTTATGGCAGCAACAGAACCAGGTATAAAGTGTCGAGTTTCTTATGCATCGCCCACGCCCTGCTTTCTGCAGCCTCCCTCACTATGGACAACATGCATCCCAGGGGCGGGGTGTTTCCAGTGACGGAAAGAGTGCACTGGTTCAACATAATCACATGCTTACCAGTTCAAAGCAAGATTTGCCCATGCTTTCGTCTGTTCTATGGGTTTTGGGGCAGCTGTACAATGGCATCTATCTACCACTGGACTGTGGTACTGAATATTTTCCTTTTCTATCCAGCCTGCTCTCGGTCCTGATACTCATGGATATTGTTGTCTTTCAGACCATCCTCTTGGAACCTAGTGAGAGCCATGTAGTAAGCAGCCTTCTCGATTAGACTTTCACTCTCTATGCCTGTTTTATCACTCAATAAAGAGTATTTATTTCACTGTCTAGATGTCCAACCTTTTGGTATATTGATTCACCTGCAAAATCAGACCTGGATTGCTTCCAAAATCAGGAGCTGTGAACAACATCTTTTTAGAATGTCTGATAAGGCCTGACACCTTTCTAAGTCTTGCAGCATAGACTATCCCAGTGGTTCCTAGAATTCCTTAAAATGGCAACCATGTAGAAAATCCATCAGAGATGGTAGATAACATGCCCCCAAATCACCAAGTAAAAGCAGTTGTCAAAATCAAACTGCTTATAATTTAATATAAAGCCATTGACTCCACACACGGCCATCCCTTGCCATGGGAAGACTTTGCTGGCTGACTACAGCGAACCTCAATGGAAAGCCTCATTTAATGCCATCAGCCAGCATGATTGACATACAAGATGAAGTATTTGCCTTTAAAGAGTTTCACGCATCTCTTTAGAATAGAAACTTTCACTGTTTGGCCATATTTTGGTAAACAGCAACAAGCTTTTAGTATTAGCAGTATAATACCGTCGTACAGAAAATGCCACGTCTTCATCATCTTTTTATAGCCTCTGGTACATTAGCAACAAAACCTAAATTACGTTAAATTATTTCAGTTCTTACCCACCTACCCTCTCCTACCTCCACGCATACAGTAAGTAGATTGTTTTAGTATTTGGCTTTTCTGTCCATTTATAAAAATCACCTGCATGTATAAGAAGTGAATTTCGAGTTACTAATTCCCAGAGAAGTTCCTGATGCGGCAGCTGAAGACCAGCAGACAGGCCGCAGAGAGAGCAGGCAGTCTAAATTGGTTTATGTCTGATACCTTTTATTTTTCCACATTAAGTTGAAGTTCTCGGTGTACCAGCACAAGATAATTTGTGCATATTGCCTTTAATGTAGGACTTTAATGAGAAGTACTTGGAAGGAAAAATCATGGTTTCCTATCCTGATTTATTGTAATCACAGATATTTCTATTTGAGATTCATTTCTCTCTACGTAGCAAATTGCCATGCATTTAATGTCAAAACATGATACATTTATTTTCTCACAGGGTCCACAGGGCCAGCAACGCAATACACATTCATCTGTGTTTTCTGCTTAGGTTTCCAAAGGTTCAAGTCAAGATGTTGGCCTGCAGCCTTGTTTCCTAGATACTGGAGCAGGGAAGGAATCTGCTTCTGTCTCACACAATGGTCAACAGAAGCACTCAAGGTCTCTAACGAGACTCAAATGTCATATAATGTACTCAGTGGGGTCACATTCCATTATGGAATGTTAATCTATTGGCCGGAATCAGTTCACAGGTTCTGCTCACTAAGGGGAAAAGATTATAGAGATACGAATTAAAAGAGGGACACCCTCTCCTGGCGTCTCAGTTTTTGGACCTGGTATCGTGTGGTAGAAATAAAAGTCATGAGAATTCATAAGACCCAAGATCTGTTCTTGACTTTGACACCAAAGAGTATTTGGGATCTGGAACAAATTGATATTGTGGCAACTTGGTGTCCTTATCTATTGCGTGGATTCTCAGGTAGAGCTTCCCAAGATTCCCTACGAACTGTAACATTTTGACGTCAGTGTTTCCAATGCAAGGAATGGGGGAAGAGTTGGAATTTACTCAAGGTCAGTGACTGAATTCTGATTTTACTCATTTGTCTTTGCTGTGTGCTTTCTTTCACTTCAAGGTGGTGGTTGCTGCAAGACACCCAAACTACAATTCAGGGCATCCTAACACAGTCTCCATAAACACACCTAGCATAATGACAATTAAATATTCATTCTGCTGGGCTCAGAGGCAAGGCGTGTTCTAAGTTGTTTCTTTGTAATCACACAACTCTGGACACCAGCCAACACATGATAAGTAGTTAGGAACTGTATGGAACAATGGTTGTTGACCACGCTGGGTCATCAAAGAACTCCAAAGAATTGTCTTAACAACTTTAGAAGCAAAAAGATTTCAGTAAGTTCAACTCTTTGAAACACTTATTGAAATATCTGATACCATCTTTGCTACTAATATATACATACATATATATAGTTTTTATACATACATATATGTCACATATATTGTTTAATCAAACTAAGTTATTGTTTTCCTAAAACTGATTCTTTTCATTCTAGTAAAATAATTGTGGAAGAAATAAGCTTTCAAATATATTTTAAGTTGGTCTTTTGTAAGAAGGAAAGAGGAACAGTTAGATTGTACATCAGAAAGTGAAGTGTATTGTAACAAGATGCCAAGTATAAAATTAAAATTTAATTCTGCTTCTGTTCCAATTTTTCTTGTTTACAGATTTTATTTATTTTTAATCTCGTGAGTTCTTTGCCTGTATACAAATACCTTTTGTGCCTGCAGTACCGGTAGAGGCCAGAAGAAAGCATCAGAGTCCTTCAAACTGGCATAACAGATGCTTGTGTTGGGTGCTGGGTGTACAGGCGCTGGAAACAAAACCCAGATCCTCCATATGAACAAGTGCTCTTAACTGCGGAGCCGTCTCCTCACACCCTGCTTCTGTTCCTTACTGCGTGTCCTTGCGAAAATACCTAAGTTCCTCTGGGTTTCAATTTCTTAACATACGGGATGGTCTCGTGTTTCACTAGTTCTGCTCAGTCTTGGTACGTCTTATAATCTGAATTGTATCTTTTCTTTGAATTCTCTGTTTCCGTCTAATCTGAATCGTATTTCTTAAGTTAGGTTGCAGCGTATGATTTCAGCCAGGTTGTTATGGAAGAGGGAAGCGGTGCATGCTGCAGACGCTGGTCCTCCAATGCCAGCGAATGCCCCCCACTCCTGCAGCCACTCATCTCTACAAACCTGTCCGGCCGATAGCATGCAACATTCTTGTCGCCCAGCATTTGTTCATGAAGAGCTTTCTGCACAATAGTGAGTCGTCATCTTTGCCAACGGCATCAAGGGACTAGTTCCAGGAGTTCTAGGCCCAAGGTGATGATGACCTTCATTCAAACTTTAAGGTTTTAGTTCTCATAGGAAGCCTTCAAGGAACTGCTTCTGCAACCCTAGATCCACTCATCCAGAATTAACACAAGCTCTAACACCTGGAACTCACCAGCGAGGAAAAGGGGTGATGCCTGAAGAGAAAGAGATACGCCAAGTCTCATAAACACCTGCCGAGCATGACCCGTCTGGAGACAGCAAATTAAAAAAAAGGAGAGAGAGAGAGAGATATTCTTGTCTCACACTGTGACCAGAAAATAAACAAGTAGACACAATCAATAGTACAGCGCAGTGTGATAAGTGCCAAGATATAAGTAGTCGAAAGTCACTGTAGGAGTGGAAAGATGGAACATGTGAACAGGCTGCAGGGAACCACAGGTATTGGACAGAAAATCTTCAGTCTTCTCTAGATGGTGTGTGGTGTGTGGTATGTGTGTGCGTGCGTGCGCGCGTGTGCATGTGTTAATAATAAGAAATAGACAAGTATAATTAAGACAAAAGGAGTACTATTCATTTGATGAAGTTTTAAAATAGTCTGATGCCTTCAGAAAAACTATAATATATAATCTATATAGCTAAAATATGAACCACTCTAAGGAATGGGATATAAGAACGGAAAGGTTGCTATGGTCTTGGTACAGAGCAGCCCTGTGAGAGTCCACCCTGTCATTGAATCTGGACGTCATTGTCGGGGAGAGAATTCTGAAAACATCTCACCAGATACAACAGATACTATACGTTTTGCACGTGTCCAGCCCCCCTCGCACCACCAGAAATCCTTCTCCAGAAAATTACCTCAGGGAAGTAATATAGGTAAGCACACAAAGAAACTGGCAGAGGAGCCTTTCAGACATTTCCTGCGAAACAGGACAAAGTTCAAAACATTCTCATCAAGCTGGCCTCAGAGGACACAGGCAGCCTGGTTGATCTTTGAATTCGAGGCCAGCCTGATATACAAAGTGAGTTTCAGGACAGCCATTTGCTACCCAGAGAAATCCTATCCTGAAAAACAAAAAAAAACCCAAACAAACAAAAAACCAGCCTCACAACGTCATCAAAGTATTTAAAAAATAAAATAAGATGCTGGGACAGGTGGACTGTTACTTAGATCCTATGCTAACCTGAAAAAATTCTCTATGATATGTACTTCAGTAAACATTGCTTAATACAGAATAAAGCAGAGTTCAAATTCACCAGTCACGTATAATTTTTATGCCATAAAATGTGGAAGAATAAATGACAAATTATTTGATTGCCTTGGAATTTGTATATTTTACACATTTAAGAGTGTTTTAAAGATGTTGCAATATTCCAGAACAATGAAGACACTTTTATCTTGAAAAAATGGAAGTTTTCATAATAAATATCACTGTAATGTGTATACTGCCATAGGAGAGCTTATTAGTGGAAGCCATGGGGCTCTGTAATGAAGATGCTCAAATTAGAGTGTTTCAGAAAGATTTGAATTGATTTCCTTCTGATGTAGCAACTCAAGAGCCCAAGTTCTGCATACACAAGCCCTCCAGGGATGTTAGCTAGCAGGGAAGGTAACCCACTTCCCCGAATTCGTGCCTGGAATATTTCTAGCCATTTGCTATTTGTAGAAACTGGAGAAAGTAGGGATATAAAAGTCCCTAACAATTGTCTTTACTATGATAACTCAGAAACTGCACGTATCGCTTACTCTTACCCATCATTACAGAGGATCGAGCTGTACCATTAGCTGAGGTTGCCGGAGGAGCAAAGATTTGTTCCTGGGAAGGATGTTATAGAATGAAATGATACAATCACCAAACTAAGAGCTGAGATCTTTCATGTTGTTGCTACTGTTAGTCCAATTTGTGTGTGGCACATGTGTGAGTGGTTGAGGCCAGTGGCCCAGAGAGTTTGTGTAGCCTCATTGAGAGTTGTCTGGAGGTGAGCCCTGACTCTTGGTTATAATGTTCCATGTTTGAGTGATGGGGTAGCTAGGTCATGTTTATCATGGCTCAATTGTGTGTGCATGGCAGTGATAGCAGTACTCTCCAGAACAACGCAAGAGGGTAAGTTCAAAGTCCAAGAACCTTCTAAGCCAACGTCCATCACATTTACTCATTATCTCATTGGCTGGAGCAATTCATTCGCCAAGCCTGTGGGCAGTTTGGCTACATCAGTAGGCTTCCTAAGGGCGTGAATATATAGAGGCAGCAACACTTCCAGGCCAGTAGTTCAGCATTCTATGATAGTGCATAAAAGCACAGCCCAAAACATATTCCTCAATTTCTCCTTCCAACTGCCTGCCTGACTTAAGATAGTATCTGGATATCACCACATCATTCCCCATGAATATAGCTTTCATGAGATGCCTCTGTATATACAAATATACACTTGTTTTATTTGATATTACTTTTCAGTAAAAAGAGGTCACGTATTGTATGCTTTTGGGAACATTATATTTCAAAACATACTATATTATAGTGTCTAACCATAAATTATTCATTTGTCTGTCACATCCCACTATTCAAGTGTTACTTATCAATATTTATACATTCTGTGCAATGTGTTGCTTGCTAATCTCGTTCTTGAGAAAACATCGTAGAATGTATTTTCACAAACTAAGATGGGTGTGATGTTACGAGGTGATACAATCATGGGGAGCCCATGTTGTATCTGTGGTCTGTAATGGACTGGAACCTCATTAGACTGTGCCTGCGCATGTCCGTCCGTATCACACTTTCTCTATCCTTCCACCCAAAGATGGATGCTTTGTGCTCAACTTTCTGCAAACTAATGAAAACTTTCTGCAAACTTTCGCCACCATGAAGATCTTCTAGTTCTAGCGGCATCTATGCAAGCATGCCTCTAGGTATAATTGGACGTAAGATTGCAAATACTTGGTATTATAAAATAATGTCAGTTTCTTTTCAAAGCTGTTAGGCCTCAGTGCCAACAAAGTAGAAACTCTTTCTTTGTCTACAGCATCTTCACAAGTCAGCATAACACAGAAAACCTTAACTTTTGCAATTAGACACTCTAGCATTATACCTCATCGTGGCTTGCATTGCTTTGATTCCATCAATTGTCCTAGTCTTGGCCCTCAACATCAGAAGAGCAGGGCCTGAGCATGGGACTGCTAGACCCTCAGCACCACACAGACATCCTCCTGCTCAGCATCGACCTGTTTCCCGGACAACTCCCGGAACTGAAGAATCCTTGACACTGAGTCCAAGTATAAGACCCCATCTTTTTGCTACTTTTCTTTTGCACGTCCCCTTCTTTGACAGTGAACACAGAGAGAAAGACACGGTATTTGGGATGGCAGACATTTGGAGGGAACTTCAACTGCAGGTGCTTCATTAGCTGCACAACCTTAGTAAGTTATTCATTTCTATATCCTACCTTTAGTAAGTTATTCATTTCTAGATCCTAGCTTTAGTAAGTTATTAATTTCTAGATCCTAGCTTTAGCAAGTTATTCATTTCTATATCCAAGCTTTCTCACCTGCTCATAAGCAGTGGCCCTGCCAATGGAACTGTCTACTGGGGTTCTGAGAGGAACGGTCTAGCCTTTAACAGCACTAAGAATAAACAGACTAATCTTTCCCAGTGTGTAATAGCTATTTCGGTACTCATTCATGTCCAATGAGGGTGTGATTTCACTGTGGTTCATGGAACCGTAACCAGTTCTGATAAACCAACCAAGTTTTACCTAAAATATCAATGATTATAGTGTAGGCCGTTCATGATTATTCCACCTGTGCATGACCTACGACAGCTCTCTGCCAGGCACTCTTACAATTAGTACTGAAAGCAATGTCAGTAAGGTAAGGAAAGGACCTGGGTGCTGCTTTGTGGGGACATAGTAAGAAGCTAGCCAGCCTGAGAATCTTGAGGCCTGTCTTGTAAACCTGCTGGCCCAGGAACTCATTAGGAGACTGAAAAATACCTTGATTCTCTATCTGTCTGTCTGTCTATCTATCTATCTATCTATCTATCTATCTA
>LOJH01001436.1:40990-54053 GCA_001685095.1 Ellobius talpinus
TCTATCTATCTATCTATCTATCTATCTATCTACTTATCTATCTATAGTAATCATTATCTATCTGTCCTGGAGTTTCCTATGATCTATGATGAACACAAACGTGCAGAATGTTTGCTGAGCTGAAGGGAATCAGATCTGAGATGTGGCCATGGTAGACTAAGCCATCCCCAGTCTCCCCGATGAATTCCACCCATTGACTATACCTTAGGGTACTCTCACACAGCCTGTGTTCTGCCTGGTCCCCTTCTGAAGCTCAGGGCTCTCTGCTGAGGGTTCTTCTAAAGGCTGCAGGACCAAGAAAGTTCCAATGTTGACTGTTGGGCTTTACAAAGATGAAAGCTACTTCTTCAAGAGCCCACATTTCCACAGTAACAACACTTACAAGTCAGGAATCCACAAATTGCCTGATCTTATATGAGAATTTTCATGGGTTCACAATATTTTATGCTTCCATTATGGATGAGTAGTTCTTCTCTGAAATAATCTTCCCCTCTGGAGTTAACTCAGACATTACTACTATAGCATTGCTTCATGTGTAGGATACTTGTTAAAGAGAATGTCTGAAAGCTGTATCATTTGAACTCCCCTCCATGGCCGTGCATGGCTATAAGGGTCTACATCTCTGTCCTCGAATTAGGGTCCAAGCCACAGCTCTCCAAATCACCTAGATGATTCTCAGGGCTCCGGTTTCCTTGCATAGGACACACAGAAAATAATGGCAGTTCTGCCTCTTCTGCACAGCCATTTGAGATGGAAAGGAGGTTGTGCATATGGCGTGCATTGGGGGTTGTTGGCACCAGCTGCGACGGTCCCTGGCATCCAGCTCCCGAGAGTGCTCGCTAATCTTTAGCTGATGGGACACTGTCATATAACCATCATCTGGATGCTTGGTGTTTACACAGCACGGACTCCGAGGAGCGGAAGGCAATGGGGCTTCTCCTCCGTACTATCCCTGGGGGCATTCCGCTTGTGGAGCAGCTCAGAGCCCAGACATGTTTTGAAGGCTAATCAAATCCAATTCTCTTCTGTTTGGTTTCAGCCCATTTCCCTTTGCTACATTCCCTGGGATCAGGCTTCTGCCTCTTGTACTGGGAAGAATGGGAGGGTAGCCAGCCGCCCGAGCCGCAGAGGCTCAGAGGTCATTGCTATTGCACATGTACACATGGGGCCCATAGATTCGGGTTGGTACCTGATATTGGAGTCTGGAAACAGGCTATCACACTGGTGAGATGCGGACTGCTCACCCCTGTGTGGCACCGACCCTCACTGTCCTGCACTTCGCTGTAGAACAGCAGAGACTGCATGCCTGCTAAGCTAGAAAGGGCATATCTGTTCTTTTGCAAGCCACATTCCAAGGGACCCAAGATTTAAATTCATCTGTTTCTCATTAATTCCTTGACCTGCCTCAAACCACTAAACATTGATTTCCTTACATTTAAACAGAGATAATGATATGTTCCTTTCTAGGTCACTGAAATTAAGTGGTCTGGATTTGTCTGTCTGTCTGTCTGTCTATTTTGACCTAGTTGTTAAAAAGTGTGCTTCATGAGAGCTCAGAATTAGTTGTGGTTATTACTGTATTATCATTTTTTGTTTGGTTTTTGGAGACAGGGTTCCACTGTGTAACAATTCTGGCTGTCCAGGAACTCACTTTGTAGACCAGGCTGGCACCGAACTCAATGAGATCCACCTGCCTCTGCCTCCCAAGTGCTGAAACGAAAGGCGTGTGCCACCACTGCCCAGCTATTACTGTATTATCATTTAATCTAAATAATCTCATTCCCAACTTGAGTCTCAATTGTGTTAATCATTTGTTTGTCAAATATTAGAAATCACATATATGCTTTCTCCATGGGAAATTTGATCTCTGAGTTCTGTTTGATATCCCTCACTTCTGTAAAGCATCCCAGAACACTGTTGAGTAGAACAACCAAGAACTAAAATCAGGCCCCGTCCCTCATGTCTTGGCTTCTAGATGTCACACATTAGGTTTTGTCTGCTTTCAGGAACATCCTTGGTTTCCCCTGCAATGTCTAAGTTGAGTTGAGGAATGAAGGGGCTTTACAAGGCTTGAGTTTTGTTGTCTTTGTGTCTGGTTGACTTCTAACAGGGAAGTCTTCTGTGAGATTAGACGTGGAAAGGGATGCTCCTGCCTTAGGCTCCTGGCTCAGGCAATTCCTCCTATTGCTATTGCTATTGCTGTTGCTGTGGTTGCTGCTGCTGCTGCTTCTGTTGCTGTTGCTGCTGCTGCTTCTGTTGCTGCTTCTGCTGCTGCTGCTGCTGCTGTTACTGTTGCTGTTGCTGTTACTGTTGCTATTTCTTTTCCTTTTCCTATGCCTATGCCTATTCCCCTCCTGTTTTTCTGCTGTTTCTGGACTCTGGATCATCCTTCAATGTCACACCTGGCTCTTCAGCTTCATTGTCTTGTACAGATTCTCCCTTAAATGCACACTGTCTTCATGACTGGAAGGGGTTTCTGCATTCCCGATAGGACCCTGACTGGTAGCAATTGCTAAAGCCCTGCTAGTTTGGGATCAGCTTCAAGATGACTCCGTATTGGCTGCCACATTTTCCATTTCCCACATATCGGTGCTTATCTGTTGCTTATACTAACAGGACATTGAGTCCGGATTATTGAGTCACGTGGATGTTTAATCTTCTAATTATATAACTAATCGGAGCCAGAGGATATCATTTCCTCCCTGGAGCCCAAGCCATGTTTAATTACACACCCCTTTGCACAACCACAGTCTTCACCCGTGCTTTCCCCATTCGTATTTGTGTGTATCCATACGTGTATGGGGGTGTGTCAAATCATCTGGGAGAGGATCAAAGCGGTGACTCTGCTCCATGTAAAGATCAAGGCACCTGCGTCAGAGGAGGCGTTTGCTATGTGATTAACAAGCAAAGGAAGAACAAGGTAGACGGTGTCCAAGAGGTGTGCTGTCAGTTAATGCTCTGGGACTGAAGGCATGGGTGGATGAACGGGTGAAAGGAAGGTGAAGAAGTCAAAGGCAAAGCGAGAAGAGGACCTGATGCTGATGTGGAGGATGTGGAGGATGCTCTAACCATGAGATTATTTCCACTCAGGCTTTAAAGCCCTGCCCTAGACACATACATTGCAGGCTTGTTTGAAGGAATAAGAGAGAGAGAGATTTTTTAAAGTCACAAGACTTTTCCACAATAATTAAAGTGCCAGGCAAGGTGACCCCCCCCCAGGTAACCATCCTGCTGACTCTGACTCCCTCAGATCTCTAAGGGTAGTTATTTAGGGGGGCTGACAACTAGAGATCAGATCCTGAGGGTCATTTATCTCCTCCCTGTAGTAATAAGACAGATGCTCCTTGCTGCATACACACTGTATAAAGATGCATTAGGAAAACTTGCCCAATATTCTCCAACCACTAACTGGTCGAATTTGGATTAGTACCTAGATCTCAGCACGCGATATGGCTTCCACATCGTTGCTACGCTTATCATAATGTGTGGGAATGTGATAAGAGTTGCCTAGCTAAGGGAGAGATACAGCTGTCTGTGGAGTTATGACTGAGTGGGGGACTCTACTTTAAAAATGAAATTCTACATGAAATTGGAATCAATAAACCTTGTACACCACAGGTTTTTACCAGGTACCCAGGAACCCCCCCCAAAAAAAACAGAATTGTGGAGCCATCTTTTAAAGAGTTTAATGTTCTTCTCAGTGTATTTTTAAGTCAATTGATTTGATTCTCCCCCACACTCCGAGAAACTGTGTGAAGGCCATCTGTCACTAGCCGGACTCTACTGCAGGGACATCACAGAGGATCCACAAAGAAGTCCATGGCCACCCCCTCCCAGGTCAGGTGACAGTACCAGTTCACTGCTGAGGCCCTTCATGTTTTCCCTCATCATGTTGTCCCTTCTATTCCCTGCTTATTTGCTTTCAGGTGCAAGCCTCACTAGCTAAAGGGCTGTAGGTATCCACTGCACACATGACTTCCTTGCTGGTCATTCACGCATCCACTGGTTCCATCCACCTGCTCTGAGCTCAGCGTAGCCTATGGCCAGCAGAGCAAATTTGGGCACATACCATCACACTCCCACTCCCCAAGATGTCACAAAATTAAACCAAGCAGAGAATCTAACCCGACATGACAAGGAGAGGAGAGAGCACAGAAAACACTTCCCATCAGTGTTGGAGGATGCACGAGGGTTTCTCTGGTTCAAGTAGAGGGCACCATTACTGTCAGTGGATGAAAGAGCAGCTTCCAGGGCCAGGGTTGGGGTCCTCAAAGGTAATGATCTCAGTCTGGAAACTTCCAGATACAACTATGGTGCCCAGCAAAGAAACTGAGTTCCTAGGTGCTGCTGTTGGTAGCAGGTGCCGCCTCCCCATTACATTTTCCTTCTATCTGTACCTACTGTCCCCTGGCCATCCATGGAGCCATACTAGAGAGCAGCTCACTGAGACAAGATTCCTAGCATCGCTCCTCAAGGTGGCAGCTCCTACATGAAGCTCAGGCACCTGAAACAACACAGTGAATCATAGGTGAGAATGAAGCTTAGCTTCTAGAATTTTCCATCCTCAGCCTCTACCTACAGCATTCAAGGCTTTCTTGCTTCTGTTTTTTGTTTTTTTTTTCTCAACCAAGCAATTTTGGGTAAAACGACTTTGTACAAATCCTTCATACCTGTAGGGAAAAACATATTTTCAAGTATCCTAAATTATAAAGCTGTGTCCGCCATTGAGTTCTTAGAATGAGAGCCTTTCGAAGTCAGTTCTGTCTGAGGATATAGTGGGAAGAGAGAGGGGATAGCCCTGACTTGCATGTACTGTCAGGGACCCCAGTCACCACCTCTGACCTCCTGGGACTTAGAATGCTCCTGGTTTGGGGGGACTGTCTGAAATGTGTGACGGCTAGATCACAGACTTAGGAACTAGTCAAGGATGGATTCAAACCATAACCCTAACACTCAATGCTCAAGCCATGTGTGCAGGCCGTGGGGCATGGAGAGAGTCCCACTAATGCTGCCTACTGGTAAATATCCTCTCTTATTTCCTCTTTGTCCCTTGCACCAAGGAAGCTTGCAATATTTTTTTTTCTGCTACACTAGATGACTATGGTCCAAAATCAAAACATAAAAGAAAAAAATAACCTAAGTAAAACTAGATTACAGAACTGTAGCAGACTTTCTTCATCCCCATGAAAAATGATCACAGGAAACAAGATACATAATCAGGGCGAAGATGAATGCCATGTAAAATTGCCCTCTCCAAATAAAAGACAAACTGCACCGCGCGTTCTTCCCATCAGCGCATCGCGGAAACACGCGCAGCATGCCATTGAGCCTAGAGCGAGCGAGGAACCCCTGCAGACACAGAGATTTGGGGAGCCGTAGGACACAGACACCCACAGTGCCAGGAAGGCAGAGATATGATGGCATTTTAAATGTTTTGACTGTTCAGAAGATATAATCCAAAGTCAAGTCATTTTCAGAATACTCGGTGGGCTGTAAGCAGCTGTGAGAGCTGTCTGCTTCGCAGCCATGAGCAATGAGATCAGCACAAGTTAGAATGAAGAGATGGGCTTGGCAAGGAGATGGACCACCCACTGTGTGCAAGGCCTTTCCTGGGCTGCTGCCTGGGGCACTCTTTGCAACCCGGTGAGGTAAGTGTTCTGAACTGCATGTCTAGCCAGGAAGACAGGGAATGTTGTCAAGCACTTCTTGTCATTCCCCTGTGACAGAACAGAGGGTCGTCACATAGCATTTGAACTGTCCCTGTTCTGATGTAGCTCTGCTCCAAAGGGGCCACATCAGGATGTCTGTGTTTGAGGATTGCTTTGCAATAAAGTGATTCTAAACTTACTTTGTATATTAAAGTTAGATTGTTCCACACATCCGTGTTCCTAACAGTATCATTCTTAACTGCCAAAGGATAGGACATTGTGGTTGTCTATGAAAATGGATGAAGCAATGAGCAAAATGTGGGACACATATGTGTGTTTACGTGTCCCACATTGCACGACAGCAAGTGGAAAAAGTCAGTCACCTGTGGCTGTGCATAGGTCACTTCTGCGAGCTATCTAGCATAGGAAAATTGATGTGGAAATTAGAAGGGCAGTGGCCAGAGGCTGGGAGAGACAATGGCATAGGGCTGTGGAGACCGGAAGCTCAGCAGCGTGTCTGCCTGATCCCCCTGATCCCCACCCTTAGTGATGACTGCAAGAGGCAAACAGTATGTGTACCACAATGGCTCATCCTTCACAACGGCTTTTCTTTATATATATGATGATTTTTTTGTCTCAGGATCACTTACTACATTAACTGCTCTAAAAGTCTAAAAATGGAGAGAAACAACGGAATGATAATGACATTCTCTGGATGCATGCCCATTCTCAGCAGGAAGCTGGCTTGGTGTTCTTGCCCTGCTTGCCCCCCCCCCAGAGTATTGTGGGAGTATTGTTCTTCCTGGCTTTCAGGAAAGCCAGTTTTTTCATTTTAAAAAATATTTATTTATTTATATTACATACTACCACATACAGTTTCCCTCCCTCCTCTCCTCCCGTTCCCTATCCCCACACCCCTTACCCCTACCCCTTTCCCCTCCTCCTTTGTCTCCATTTAGAAAGAGCAGAAGGAGTAAGGCCCCCTGGGGAGTTAACGAAGCATAGCATTATCAAGTTGGTACAGGGCCCAAACTCCTCCCGCTTCCATCAAGGCTGGGAAAGGCATCCAACCAAAGGGAATAGGTTCCAAAGAGCCAGTTCAAGTGCCAGGGACAGGTCCTGTCACCCAGATGCAGAGGGCCTAGATCGGTCCCATGCAGGCTCCCTAGCTGTTGGTCCAGAGTCTGTGAGCTTCCACAAGCTCAGGTCAGCTGTCTCTGTGGGTTACCCTGTCATGATCTTGACCCTCCCTGCTTGCTTATACAATCCTTCCTCCCTGTCTTCATCTGGACTCCTGGAGCTCGGCCCACTGCTTGGCTGTGGATCTCTGCATCTGCTTTCATCAGTGAGTGGATAAAGGTTCTCTGATGACAATTAGGGTAGTCACCAATCTGATTACAGCAGACGGCCAGTTCAGGCACCCTCTCCACTATTGCTGGGGGTCTTAGCTGGGGTCATTATTGTGGGTTCCAGGGAGCTTCCCTGGCATCAGGTTTCTCCCTAACCCCATAATGCCCCCCCATCAAGATCTCTTTCATTACTCTCCCCCTCCACCGTGTCCCCAACTTAATTCCTGATCACTCAAGTTCCTATAGCCCAATCCCTTCCTCTCAACTCCCCCACCCCCAGTTTAACCAGGACATCTCCTCTATTTCCTCCTCCCAGGGAGATCTCTTAGCGTCCTCCTTGTTACCTAGCTTCTCTGAGGCTAAGGATTGCAGCCTGGTTATCCTTTGTTTTACATGTAATATCCACTTATTAGTGAGAACATAATGTGTTTGTCTTTCAGTGTCTGGGTTACCTCACTCAGCATGATTTTTCCCAGTTCCATCCATTTGCCTGCAAATTTCATAATGTCATTGTTTTTTTTTCTACTGAGTAACTCCATTATGTAGATGTACCAAATTTTATTTATCCATTCTTCTGTTGAGGAACATCTAGGTTGTTCCCAGGTTCTGGCTATTATGAATAATGCTGCTATGAACATAGTTGAGCAAGTGTCCCTGTAGTATCATTGAACATTCTTTGGGTATATGCCCAAGAGTGGTATAGATGGGTCTTGAGGTAGATTGATTCCCAATTTTCTGAGAAACTGCCAAGCTGATTTCCAAAATGGCTGTATAAGTTTGCATTCCCATCAGCAGTAGAAGAGTGTTCCCTTGCTCCACATCCTCTCCAAGATAGGCTGTCATTAGCATTGTTTAACTTAACCATTCTGACAGGTGTAAGATGGTATCTCAGAGTCATTTTGATTTGCATNGCCCAAGAGTGGTATAGATGGGTCTTGAGGTAGATTGATTCCCAATTTTCTGAGAAACTGCCAAGCTGATTTCCAAAATGGCTGTATAAGTTTGCATTCCCATCAGCAGTAGAAGAGTGTTCCCTTGCTCCACATCCTCTCCAAGATAGGCTGTCATTAGCATTGTTTAACTTAACCATTCTGACAGGTGTAAGATGGTATCTCAGAGTCATTTTGATTTGCATTTCCCTGATAGTTAAGGAATTTGGACAGTTCTTTAAGTGTATCTCAGCCATTCGAGTTTCTTCTGTTGAGAATCCTCTGTTTAAATCCAAACCCCATTTTTAAAAGGGACTATTTGGTATTTTGATGTCTAGTTTGAATTCTTTATATATTTCAAATATCAGTCCTTTGTCATGTAAACAGAGGCTTCACTTTTGTTTTCTGGCTGCCCAGACCCGAATAATCACACAGAAACCATATTAATTGCCACACTGTTTGGCCAATGGCTCAGGCATATTTTTAGCTAGCTTTTACACTTTAAATTTACCCACTTGTATTATTTTATATTTTACCATGAGGCTCATGGTTTGTTAACATTTGCTTCTTAGGCAACTACACAGCATCTGTCTGACTCTGCCTTCTTTCTGACTCCACCTGCATTAAATTTAGTTTTTCCACCTAGCTATATTCATGATAAATACACGGCATGACCATCACACTACAGGGACACGTCTGCATTTCTCCTCCTTAGCTCCCACTCCTTCATCATTGCATGACGTCGCGGTCCAGGGCACTGGTTCACAGGGAGCTGGAAAACAGAGCGATTTAGCAACGTTTTCATCCTTAGTCAAATGACTAGGATAATAAGAAATGGCGCCCTCACTTAGAAGTTTGCCTTAGTAATAATTAGAATAGCAAGAATTGCAGCGGCAACGATAGTAACAATACAAATAGAAAATCGCATCCCGCAAACGCATCACAACATTCTGCTAAGCCTTTTATTTCATTTATTCGATAATCCTTACCGCAGCTCTCCTAGGCAGACAGAGTTGTACCTGTTTGATGGGGGAAGAGACCGAAGTTCAGGAAATGAAGCAAATTGTCCAACATCAGACAGCAAAGGGACAATGAAGCAAACGTTTAAACAGAGCTATCTGATTAAAGACTCTGACTGGCTGGTTCTGCAATGTGTTACTGATTGCGCAGCTCAGGAAAATCCCTCTCTGCTCCACGGTCCTCTTCTGTAACGGAAATTGCAAGGGTTTGGTCTCCTGGGATTTGGTGCCGACTAATCAAAGTTTTGGACAGTAAAGTGTCTCCTAGCCATAAAGCACTTCAGTAAAGATGCCAGAATTCTTGATGTCATTGAATAAACAAGAGGTTTTGGAAACTCTGTACACTGGGGAGTGAAAAATGAAGCTCCTGTGTTTGCGTGCCTCTCCCTTGTCATTTTTTAATGAATATTTGTGAGGTGAGTGGCGTATCCACAGAGTAAGGTGATCTCCTTTCCTTCCCAAGTCATGGTCGATCATATTTTCCTTTCGGGTATTTTTCATCCCAAGACAAGCAGGGAAAGTCCTCCAAAGGGGATCTTGGAGAGGGAGTGTCAAAACACTAAGGCATTATCTCATTACGCGGCTGTCACCAAGCCTTGACCCCTACATGGGTGATTCTTTATTTCACCTCACAAAATCTAGACAGTACTCACTTCTAAGTCTCTGTGGTCAGCTGCCCATGACCAAGGGTGGTTCCAAAATATTAAATAAGTACCTCCAGAAATAAACGATTCATGAGATTTAAATTGCACACCATCTCACGCCATATTGTTTGGGACTTGAGATGGGCCCTCTCTCTATAATATCTGCATGCCCTAACCTATCCAGCTGCCATGGTACCACAGGGCCAATGTGTTCAAATAACCTTTATTTTACCTATCAATGGCCCCAGTGTGCAAGGGTGCTCCTGTTAGCGCATTAGATAGGAGAAAGAAAAATGCTATATTTCCTTCCAGTGAAAATTCCTAACTTGAGGAAAAGGGAAAAAATAAGTTGATGTTGCTCAAGTTTATGACCAGAATGAATCTTCTCTCCCTCCCTGAAACTGTGGAGAAGAAAAAGAAACTTGGGTTATCCTTGGTACCATGCCTCTTGTCCTTGCAAAACTCATGGCCACGGTGAGCTGGGCCAAGTTGACAATCACGTGCAATGTGTGCAGGTCTGCATCTGAACGAAACAGTCGATAGGGCTTAGCCAAGTCTCAGATATTCTCCCGGGGGTCTCGGAAAGCAGCTCTCACAGGGTAGGTGGAAAGACTTTTATTGCCCTCTCTAGCTTGCCCTGCCTTGCCTACAGCCTCCCTCACTTTGCAGTTAACCAGACTGAAGTGTGGAGGCTGAGGCCCTTACCAAGAGGATGTGACAGAAGAAACTTCAGTTCCGCCCCCAACCCCACCCTCACCCCAACCCTGACTCAACACACACACTCATTGGCAGAACAATTAAGCTGTGAAAATTTTCCACCGCCTCCTGGAAAAGAGCTGTTTACCCTTTTTAATGCAATTCACCTGACACACTTAGGAAACACATTGGACGAAACAATTTACCTTGACAAAAGGAGAAGAGTAATTAGTTAATGACAATTGATCTGGGCCTCCTCCATCATCCCCAGGGGGCTGACACTTCAGAGAGCTCCTCACCCTGCCCTGGCATCCTGCATCCACAGCTAGCCGTCCCCCACATGGAATGAATGAATGGCAACCCTGGTCACATCATTAGCTGGGAAGAATGTCCCTTCTTCTTTTAAACTCGAGTTCAGCATCAATGTCATCCAGTTGGGGGAAAATAGAAAAAAGAAAAGAAAAAGCCGAACTCACCAAGATGTTGAATGGGAAGAAAAGGAAAAAAAAAAGGCAGAGAAAAGCAAAGCAAAGAAAAAAATCTATCAAAAGGCAGTTTCGTTTCATTGTCTTCAGGCCGAGCTTTGTGTGCTGTCAGGGCTGTGATTAGCCAGCTGTTTAGTTAGCGAGAGTATCGATCTGCCTGTCACACGTTCTTTGTCTGTCCGGAACAAGGAAAGGTGCTGACCCTTGGGTGGAAGCCTTGTGACGGGTCTGAAATCTGATAATCTCTTGCTCCAGGAAGAGCTCACTTTCTTCTTTCACGCATACCCGACAACTGGTGCGCCTTTGAGGTCTCTCTGATGGTGGCAACTTTCACTCCCCTCCACCCCCAAACAGCTTCCGTGTGGGATAAAACAGGATACCACAGGCGCCCATTTCTCTTTACCGGAGCTTAAGTGATATCACAGCTCCACTTTTTTTTTAAAGTATTTATTATGATTTGTGGGTCTTGAAAGAAAGGAAAAACAAGCATAGAGACTTTGAGTGTAGAGGGTAGCCGTTTGTTCCAAACTAGAGGGATAAGGTTTTAGATGGAGTGCAGTGTGATTATGTGGTAGCTATCAAATTCCCTGGCTTTGAAACCAAAAGCTGCACGCTGGGCCTGATTTTAAGCACAAAGCATAAACAGAGAGAAAGGAAAACATTCTTCCCCTACCGCTTTGTGTTCTTTGCACAATAGAAAAGGGATGAGTGAGCCTGGATTTGCTGAACAGTAGGAATTATATTCCAACGGTGTAGGGTTTAGTAAAGCCCACACATAGGCCGTTTTATCCTGCACTTTCATTCCGACTGGTAAGCCGCCTGATATTTTAATAAAACTTCTCACAGGCTGCTGATTGAATTATATTTATCAAAGGCTTGGTGAGACAGTTGAGAAGGAAACTATGTAACTTATCCTGAGACCCTGCCTTGGAGCTCCTCGGTGGAATGTTCTTCTCTGTTAGAGTTTGTGATTTAGTCTTCAGTTTTCCCTTCTGATGAAAGGGAACGGTGGCGGAGTTGACTGAAAGAGTGGCAGGGACACTAAGTGTGACGAGGCCACCTTTCTTGTCTGAAAAAATATTATGTGCTCCCACAATCTGTTGTGCGGGTCTTTCACATCTTATCCTCTTCAAGGAGAGAACTTAGTCAAGAGACAGACAGTTTGAGCAGTTTATTTAGCAAAGTTGAGCAAATACTTTAAAGGGAGATCTCTAAAGAGCCATCAGCTCCCCCAGGCAGGAGCGGCCCAGTGGGTTCTGCATTGTGGGTTTTGAAGATGCTTTTAGGAGCAGGTATGAGGTAGGTGGCCTGTTTTCCTTAACCTCCCCCAAAGGTGTGGAGCTCCTCTTTAGGGCATTCCTTCCCATGATTTTCCAGAACAGTCCGAGAAAATGAGTGTGTCCTCACCACACTCTCTTCCCCTGCATGCAGGGGAAACGGCCTGTTGCTGTCGTTTCTGACACAGTGCAAGTTTCTGAAACCACCTGCCTGTGCCTTCGAAGACTGTTGAGCAGAAAGGGACTCTCTGCTAAGAGATGCCACTATGAAAATGTAATTGGGGCCCTCCTCAGCTGCCTGACTATCCAGCTCCTTGCCCACTCAGTATCCAATCCAGAGCCACTCAGCATGTTAGAAACACCTGTCTGTAGTGTCCTAACCAACAGGCATGGAGGGACATGTATGCCACCATCTAAAATCATCTGTCCTTGCTGGCATTATTTCTTTCATCCCAAGTTGACTTGAGATGATGGTGAAGATGAAGGACATTTATGAACCCCATGATTCTATGCCCAAACTCTCTAAGTCATACGTCACAACCTGGCCTAATCAATCTAGGACAGGGAGCAAGATTTTTTTGCCTTAAAATTCATGTAACAAGGTGAACCCTAAGAAAAACATACATAGATGCACCTGGAAAGGAGAAATAGATAAGACTGCCTGACAAAATTGGGAGCATGGGGGTGGGGGGAGTAGGGAGGATAGAAGGGGAAGAGGAGGAGAGAAGGGGAACAGTAAGGAGAACTTGAGGGAATGGGATGGGGAAAGGACAGAAATGAGAGCAAGGAAAGAGATATTTTGATCAAGGGAGTTATTATGGGACTAGCATGAAACCAGGCACTAAATAAATTCCCAGGAATCCACAAGGATGACCCCAACTAAGACCCTAAGCAATAGAGGAGAGGGGCTCCATCTTGACTTGCCCTGTAGTCAGACTGATGAATATCTTAAATGTCATCAGAGAACCTTCATCCAGCAACTGATGGAAACAGAGGCAGAGACCTGCAGCAGAGCA
>LOJH01001436.1:54154-68172 GCA_001685095.1 Ellobius talpinus
TGAAGAATAGGAGGAGTGAGAATCTGAGCAAAGAGGGCAAGACCATGATGGGTTCACCCACTGAAACAGCTTACCTGAGCTAATGGGAGCTCACCAACTCTAGTTGGACAGGGAAGGAAACAGCATAGGTCCAAACTAGACCCTCTGAATGTGGGTGACAGTTGCATGGCTGGGGCAGACTGAGGGGCCACTGGCATTGGCACCAGGATTTATCTCTACTGCATGTACTGGTTTTTTGGGAACCTACTCTCTTTGGATGGATACCTTGCTCAGCCTAAATATAGTAGGGAGGGACTTGGACCTTTCCCAAAGCAATGTGCTTTACCCTATCTGAGGAGTGGATGGGGGTGAGGGAGGTAGGTGTAGGGAATTGGAGGAGGGGAGGGAGTGGGAACTGGGACTGGTATGTATAATGAAAAAAGATAGTTTGTTTTCTTTTTAAATCAAACAAATAAATAAATACTCCTGTCCCAAACCACAGTGACTCACGAGATGGAACCCTGTGGGTCAGTGCCTTTAGGAAGGGCTTCACAGCACTGCCAGGGTGATGACTTACTCTCTTCCTTGTAACCCCTTAATGCCTGCCTCACCCAACTTTGTGGAAGCCACTGAGATAGGAAAGCCTTGGAGATCTGCTCTTCTATCCCGTTGACACCTGTCCCCTTTTCTGGAGCCACCACACCACTAGTATGTCTGGGTGACAGTAGTCTCTCAAGGGAGCCTTGAGCCCAGCCTTGCGAGGCCATGGCTGGCTCTGAAATCCCCACATTGCTTTTCATTTCCTTCAGGGCAAATCTCAGTTTCCTTAAAAGGATCTCCTATTTCTTTTCTACCACCAAATTCTCTCCCACTGAGGCTTATAATGTCTCTCCTCACACCCCATCCTCCTGCATCAGGCAACCAGAAGGTAGCTCACAAGTGAGGTTCACTCTTCCTCCTCCCAGATGACCCAACACTCGAACCCCTTGGTCAATGACACGTATGAGTCTATTTAAGAACCTGAAATAACATGCTATGAACCTGCTATTTCACAAATATTGATTCATGTAATCCTCGTTTCCATACCATGAGGCTATGAGGTAGTTTCTGTGACTCTGATATAGATTAGAGAAACTAGGTATCTATCTATCTATCTATCTAGGCCAAGGCTATTCATATAATAAAGAGTCAAGGTCATGAGCTCATTCAATCTGCTTTAAATCAATCTTGCTCTTTTTTATTTCCTAAGTGTTATTAAACCCTTTAAACTTGTCCTGTGTGTAATATAAGCTCATAATGTAAGCTTTACTGTTTTTCTCCTAACCATTTAATATTCAGCCTACAGCTGGAAAACTTTCCCCTGAATAGCTAATATAAAGACAATATTTTGTCGCTATGCAAAGGGAGTATGACTTTGCTATAGGTTGAAATATAGAAAACCTCACATACATCTGCATACCCAGCCATTACATTCTACAATGGGAAAAAAAAACCCTAGGACAGGAGTCTTGAAAACCCTTGAATTTTAGTACAAAAGGTAAAGACTTTAGAATAACAGCAATTAACACTGTGCCCTGATTGACACTTGCTACAAACAGAACTCTGACAAAAATGTACAAACCTGAATGTCAATGGTCACTAGCGCCATAAATTCAAACACTAATGAATTATCTGTAAGTTATTTTGAGGGAATGGCACATGGTTGTTTTTTATTTCTTAACTTTGTTTTTATTGCTCCACAACTCATATATAGTATGGGCCAACTTGACAAATTCTCTCACACTGGATAGCTACAGAAGCACATAGAATATGTGGAAAGACATTGAACATTGTGGACCCTTCAGGGGATCTCTTCTGTTCTCCAGAAGCCTGGAACATTCTTTTGACTTCTGGCAACAGAGTTTGGGTTTTGATGGCAATGTCACGTTTGTGACATAGGGTGAAGCAAATGTCACGAAGTCAAAAGCAGATGCTTCTTAAGCAGCTTCGGAGAGCTTGGGAAACATCTGGAAAAAATGGCACAGAGAGGTTAGTTGCTTGAGTCATCATGGGAGATGAATGGGAAGAGACTTGGTAATATTGGGGCCCGTGGTGGGAGAAAAGGTCTGACCTTGCTCCAACTCCACGCAGAAATGAGGCCAGACTAAAATATTCGATCCGACTCCTACAGAGCAAAAGCATGGAGATTTCTCTTTGTCACTAAATAAAGTAGATAGATACATGCAAAGTTTAGAGGAATATAAGATGATTTATATAATCACTTGAAATTGTGTAGCCTCATAACACACAGTCTCCACATCCAATTTAGCTTCATCTCCAAATGGGCATTTTCACTATTCTTCTTGGAGCTTCAACCACTACCCTCCTATTTCTGTGCTGGAGCACCTTCCTACATGATCCCAACTTAGATCTACCTATCCAATAGGACTAATCTCCAAACAGTATTCTCCTGTATGTGTAAACCTTCTATGGCCCCATTTTCCCTGAGCTAAATTCTAGTTAAACTTACAATGTATAAGCTCCAGCTAAATGATTAGTTAACTTAAATCTAAGCACCTCCTTTCTATTGCTTTAGACTCACCATGGACTTGTGTTTCTTGCCCTCCAGAGCCCCCCTCATCTCCCTGATCCCCAACAGAATCCTTCTCTTGTATCAAGTCCAGGACAACTGTCACTCTGCTACAAAATCCCTTCCCTCTTCCCTTTCTTTTGCCAAGAAGAATTGGTAATACTTCACACTCAGCATATCAAGGTGCGGTCTATGACTTGAGGCCTTGGTAACATGGCACTATATTAGCTGGCTATAGACCTGTCAATGTCTACTCTGGCTCAGCTGTGAGGCATGTGGCATCTACAGGGAAAGGGAGGAACATGGGAACAATCTTCACTGGATGAAAAGGCCTGAGGTGGCCAGGTAGGCTGATTTCCTGGTGGGAGCCACCAGCCCAGGTCTCAGATTCCAGTGGTGGGTGGCTAGGATCATAACCTTGGTCTTAATGAGTTTTGGCATCATCCTCTGAAAGGTTTTAATTGGACAACAGTCATAGCAGCTAGAACCTCTAGGTCACGGTGTGGGGCTGTCAGAATTCTAACCTATCTCCATCTGCTTCCTGCCCATCAGATGTTGCTTGTGTGCATGAGCTTTTATTTTTATATTTTCATGTGTGAATTTTTATATTACACAGTTAACCTTAAAATAGAGACTCCATGGGTCGTCCCATGAACCCTTGGAAACTGAGAAATTCTTTGGTGGCACTGATGGTTTGCCAGAGCTTCTGGAGTAATGAAATACATCTGATAAGATTAGAGCTGAGTTGCAAGGGTCCGTTTGCAAGGAGCTGAGAGTGGCCTCTAGAAGTGGAGAGTGGTCACAAGCTGATGTTTAGCAAGAGTGGGACCTCAGTCCCATGAGGATCAGAAAGTCAGCCAGGCTAGCATCTTGAGGAGGTCTGGAAGCGGCTCTCTCCCTAGTGGAGCCTCTAGATGAGGAAGAAGCTGGAAAGCTTCTCGATTTTAGCCTCTGACACCCTGGGTAGAGGATTCAGCTAAAATGTGTCAAGCTTAACACATGAAAAGTGAGATAATAAATGTGCTGTTTTAATCCCCCACATCTGCCGTAAATTGATACTTGGCAATAGAAACTAGAGGCAAGGTGGAGCGTATAGGTGCCTATAATAGGACTTTGGAAAGTTCCCAGAATCTTCCTGCATTGGTATGCTTATGATTAGCCTGGCCACAGCCTGAGAATAGGTATGAATGTGAACCAGAAAAAAAATCATAAACAGTTAAATGCAAATGGTTTTGTCTGTTTCTGGGTGGGGTTTTTTGTCATTATTTTTGGAACTAGATAGGGCATTCCTTGAGTGTAAATTTTGTACATGGTGACGTCATATTACAACGTCAAAAAGTTGGCCACCTCTTACAGAAGGCAATATATAAAGAGGAAGAGGCACTGACCCAACAGACATGGAACAGGATCATTTTCTAAGCCATGGCTCCATTTTTAGGTGGCCAGTAATAAAAGCAAGATGACAGTTGAAGAAATACGGCTAGGTGGGAATGATTTCATTTGTTGGCCATGGGAGTGCCAAGGATCATTCCAGACACAGGCAAGGCAAGTTAGGGTTATCAGAGCAATGGCAGAGCCCACTTGCTGGAGACCCGAGGCCTGACCAGTTGTTCTGGGTCTCTCCTTGACCAAGTCTACTTAGAAATGTCCTGAGCACTAAAGAGAGAGAGAACAGAGAAAGGCAGCCTAAGGGTCCCTTCCCCTCCCCCTCCAGAGTGTCACTTGGAAATTCTTCTCTGCAAGACTACCTCATTGATCTTTGCTTCTTTAGCCCTCGTGGCAAAACCTAGAATAAGTGAGCTCACACTATTTGTCAAGTGGGAATTGTAAAAATCCCTTGTGCAGAATTGAAAGTGGCCAAGTGACCTATTTTGTCGCTTTCATAATTTATTGTGCTTTAATGGAAAGATCTGAGGTTTGTAGCCAGAAAGACACAAGTTCAGGTCTTGGTCGCATTATTAACCTCTCTGAACCTTATTCTCCCGAGTCTCTGCTTGCTAGGCTTGTGAGACAGAAGCACCAAACAGGAAAAATAGCCTGTGCCTGCAGAGCTGCTCCAGCCAAGCCTGTGTATGCTTTCGAGTTGAAGAGCTTCTGAGTTCATCTAAGAAATGTTGCTGCATTTGAAACAAATACGTGGTCTGGTTTGTGTCTTCCATCATCTTCCATGGCATTTATGTTCTTCGTCTCTTTGAGATGAGGATTAAAGCCTGATTAGTGTCAAATCACTACATGTTGGTTCAACGTGGTTTGAATTCAAGGTCCTGTAGGATTTAACCACCTCTGCCTTCTCCAATGGCAGTTCTAATTGCAGCATTGGAAGTGGTCCACACATCTTGTTCCTGGGTTTCATCTTCAGACTGTCTTTGTTTAAGGGAAATGAGGACTTCTAGGACATCACACTGGCCCACAAAGTCTTAGGCTTTTCTCCAGCCGGGAACATAGGCTCCTTCTTTCCCAGTTAAGAATGTGAACTTAGTAAGTAAGTCTGGCTGACTTGATCATTCATCCACAATGTAGGGTTTAAACAGAATCGGCCTCACAAGATTGTTAGACAAATTATGTTAATCTTCACAAAATATGGACTGCCTATGTTAGTTTTAGATAAATAAAAATATCTCATCTTCACAACAACTCATAAAATTCAATATCATCACACTCATTTTATCAGGGAAGATATTTGTACTAATAGAAAGCATAGGAGATTTTAATTACATTTTTTTATAAAAGTTACCAAGGGGTCTAGAGAGATGACTCAGTAATTAAGAGTGGTTGTGGTTCTTTCAGAAGATCCAATCTTGTTCCCAGTATATTTCAAGGGATCCACAAAGTCCCATAGCTTTGTATCAAGATATCCCAATGCCTTCTTCCAGCCTCTACAGGCACCTACATAGCTGCACAGTAAAGAATACATATGCACATATATAAAACTTTAAGAGATAACAAATACAAATCAGAATGCATGTTTTTATATACCCAAAAGTCAAGCCTCACTGCTTTCAATACAATTAAATTTTGGTTCAATATCCTTTTAATACAAGAGACTGTAAAATTTAAACATCTTTGCTTGTCTAATTGTAGTCCGGGAAATGACACACATGCTTTCATTGTGGGATCTTTGTTAAACAGAAATGAGTATTAGGGAAGGAAATACCAAGAGCTGATGTCCTAGATTCCCAGACTGAAAGTGGCAAAGCCCTAGCAATAACTCCTTGTCTTGCACAAAGACAAAAACTAGGAAATGATGATCACTTTATCATTTCGTTACCATTTATGAATATTTCATTTCTGGTGGACATCAGTCACGATATTTCAAACTATATAAATGTCACAGAGTATGCACATTGAAGGAAAGAATAAACACATTTTTCAATCTCTTTCAAAAGCGTGATTTGAGTCAAGCACACAGTGGGCCCGTTCCCACATGCCATGCAGGCTCCATCAGGAATATTAATGGCTGGTGAAGGAAAGCAGCGTCAGTTCCTCCCCACTCTCCAACCCCTCCATCAGGGACCTTCACGTGTGTTCTCTACTTCCATCTAGATACAACTGTGAAATGCAAACAGCAGCCAGTAAAACCTCAAGATGAGAACCCAGTGAAAAGAAATCATGTGTTTGTCCAGGGCCAGATGGCAATAAGGAGAGGGTCCTGAAGCCCATGGCTTCGAGTTTACTGTCCCTGCCGATCTACAAATATAGAAACATACATTTGTTCATCCACTTCCTCTTGTCATCGACCACAGCGGTATCATCCAGAGTATCAATAATTACAGTAGTCATTGTCTTTCGGACAGACACCAGGGTAAGCCCTTTCCCTGAATGATTTCATTTAACCGAGGCAACCACTCTCTGAAACAGTGTATTCTTCCCATTTTCTAAAGAAGTGAGGCTCAGGAAATGTACATATTTTGTTCGAAGTCACACCAACAGTAAGTGGTTGCTTCAGTAATGGAATCAAGACCTGTGTTTGGTCCAGTTTTACTCAGTGCTTATTCCTCAGGGTAAGCCTCTACATTTACTCCTACAGGTGTTTCCTCATTGTTTCAAAAACAGCAGCATCTACCCAATGTCATACACTGGTCAGAGTTTAAGAGACAAGTGTAAAATGATTGCTTTCTCTCAGCCTGCAGATTAGCGTGGATTCAAAAGAGACATACGATGTTATTGGATTTGACTGAGTTAGGGAGGCTTAGATTCGACGGGTTTATATCCACATTTACTTGATTGACCTTGACTGAAGCCAAGTGCATTTCTTATAAAGAAATAATGGGCTAAGAAAAGTAGAGGTAGGAGGTTGGGCACATTACTCAATGACCAGCGGGCTCATTATGCAAGCATAAGCACTGGCAGTCAGGCCCCAGGTATTTATGTAAGAAACATGAACATGATGGATGGCACTCATCAGTAACCCAGCCCTGGGAGGCAGAGACAGAGAGATTTCAACGGCTTGCTTGGCCAGGGAGTCTAACCAAATGGATGAGCTCCTCGTTCAGTGAGAGACCCTGCCTCAAAGAGAATTTGCTGCTTGCTCAGAAGAATGGAGTTCAGCTCCCAGTACCCACAATAGGCAACTTGCCTAAGTCTGTAATTCCAGGACTGGGACTCTAATGCCCTTTTCTGGCCTTCGTGAGCTAGAATGCATGCACACAAACACACTCACACACACACACACAAATAATAAAATAAATCTTAACAAACAAAGCAGAGCTCAGTAGAGAAAGATACCAGCTCTCAGCCTCTGACTGTTCAGGCTCACCTATACAGGTGTTAATACGTGTGCACACCTTATACATACAAATAAATAGGGATGAGATAAAAGAATAAAGAATACTAAATCTCATTTGTTCTGAAAATGGTCCCATAGGAAATGGGTAACCAATTATTAATATTAATTTTGATGAACCCTGAGGAAACAAAACAGATAGGACTCATCTATGAAGGGCAGCGAAGGCATTTTGGGTAGATCCAGGGAACATGTGCTCCTGTGGTTTAACCTACAGAACCTGTCATTCCTTTGGCAGAGATTACCAAGCTCTCAGTCTAATGCCCCACTAAGAGAAAAGTCTTTCCACAGAAAAACCTCATTCCTTGTCTGCATTTTCAGCTTACTATTTATGTGCCCTGATGCCAATTAATTACCGAGGCCCCAGGTATGCATTTCTGCAAACTTAGACCAATGGCATCTACTTTACTGTGCTTTGGTGAGAATTAATGATTTCTGTGCAGATGTACAAGTCCTATTACTCGACACAAAGGAATAGCTCACTAAATATTACTTTCACTTCCATTTCAATTCTGCTCCAAAACGTGGGCCCTCAGTGACCCTGAAGAGTATCTGCTTAGCATTTCATAAACTACAGTCTATAAAACTGGGGTACTAGGGACAAATATGCTTGGAAGCCATGTATACCTTGCTTGTACTTTGAAGGTTCACAGTGAATATTGGCATAAGATAGTTATAGGAAGCCCTGCTGTACAGAAAGCTCAGAGCTTTTTTATATTCATTTGCCACTGAAATCTTTAACCACTGAATATTAGGACCAGTCAAGTCACTTTCTTGTGTTTTTGATTCCGTTTGTTTATGAATTTGTTTATTGCTTTGTTTGCTTTTTAATTGATAATGGAACAAATGAATGTATGAAGCTGTTTGGAGAAAGCAATGCCATGCATTTCCTCCAAATTTAATGTGTCCCAATAGTAGAGTCAAGATTCCAGCACAGTTCTTTGCCCCTCAGGAAAGCAAGTATTCTTTTGGGAGTGCTTGCTTCTCTTCAGAGTCTTCTGAAGACTGTGTCACGGCACATTCTTAGGAGTTGATTACTCTTTATCTTTCAGATTGATGATTAGCTGTGCACTCTGAGAATTCCTGCTCCTGGATTGAAGACACATGCACAGGCTTTTCTCGGCCTTTGTCTTTGTTTAAGCAGTTCCTGCCCCCTCACCCATCATTCCCCTGTAGAACTGGAGGGTTGAGGCCTAGTTAATGTACACACCCCATCCTTGCTTGCGTTCCACTTACCCTACAGAGCTCTGACTGCTTCCTATCAGAGGGCTTTATTTCCAACTGTGAGCCTATTCAGCATTTCTGAAGTCAGACAAAATATTGAGTGGACTTTCTGACTGTGCACATTTTAGCAACCTTATCTGTCAGGTTGGTGGATGCCTTGGTTTCCCAGGTGTGAAATGAGGTCACTATTGAGATTTTCTGCATGGTGTATTTAATCCCTCTCAAACACTCTCTCGATTGCCCACCAGGTAGCAACCACTCTGGAAATGAAAGTTATCATCACCATCATTGATAAGCCTGTTGGTCTATTTGGTCATGATTAGTTCTGTGTAGGTTGCTCTACCAGCCACTTAATAGCCAAGATGTCCCTTGATTGGTTATTTTGAAATTCAGCCCAGTGCTTAGGAAATGCATGTGGATTTCAATTGGCCTGACAACTAAGCATGGTAGTGAATGAGATCAGCACTGTTTTCTTTCTTTCCAGGCCTATGAAATCTGTAGTTGGGACTCAGAAGCTGTTAACATTAGACTGGCATCATCTTGCAGAAATTGCTTGTTAAATCTGGGAGTTATCAAAGAGTTTTGATGGCCAACATTTCGATGTGATCACATGACTTTGCTGTGCAAAATTCACAATCAAGAACTATGCAACCAAGTTATGAGAGAAAACTTAAAACCTAAATATTTTAAGTAAATGTATGATTATTTGGTTTGACAGCATTCACCGCTTTCTTTTAAGAGGTAACTTTTGAGCACCGAAGTTCTTTCCTTCCTAATTCGCTCTTTGAGATATGGTCTAGCTATGTAACCTTGGCTGACATAGAACTCACTGCGTAGACCAAGCTGGCCTTGAACTTGTGGCAGTATTCCTGGCCCTGCTTCTCAAATGTCCTTGGTTAAAACCTTGGGGCACCCTGCTCAGCTGTGTAACCCCTGCTGCTGAGAGCCCAGCAATCTCTCAGTCATTGGAATCTGATAGGTCAGGGCAAACGGATTTTCCGTCATCAGTTTTCCAGCCGCTTTACTGCGGATAAACACCCCACTGGTTCTAAGGGAGTCGTCAAGAGCATCGTCTGCACTTAGTACACACTCAGCACCGTGCAGAGAAACAAGGGTAGCTTGAGGCAGGTGAGCAATAGGAGAGGATTTTTTTTTATCTTCTACCATAGCCACTATTCAGCAAGAATTTTCTAGGTAGGATACTGGCCTACTAATTGTTAAAGATGATGCAAAACCATCACAGCAAACAATGAGCCTGGATGAAGATGTGCAGCTCTCCTGTCTTTATTCCTCAACCGTTTGAAATCAACGGTCCCTACACGTTAAGCTGGCTCCCACATGACCCACCCATCTTAACTCTACATTCCAGATTTGTTTGCTCTGATGGAAAAGCCAAGCTCCTAATACCCTCTGGCTATAATGATAGAGAAACTAATATTTATACAGAGCACACTATGTATGTCCACAGCTGCATATACCAGTCTGAGAAATTCTTCCAACTTGTGTTCTTGCTAGAACAGTTCATTTTTTATACATTCATTGAGGAGAATATAAATATCGTCTTCAGAGAGTGGGTGGTGTTGAAGGCTCCGCAGAAGCATGGAGGACGCAGCGATGGGGGACCAAATGCAGTGTCCTTGTCTTCGACAGCTTCACAGCTCCGTAACCCAACAGCAGCTTTGTGCACTGGAAAGTTTTCGCTGTTTCAGAGTTACACTAACTGCAAGTAATTCCTTTGATGCAGACAAGGAGCTGGCGACCTAGAAGGCTTTAGATGCACAACAGCAGAGTTAATTTTCCTGCAGAACTTTACAGCATTGTCGAATAGAAACAAACAGTTTTATTATTGTGAGTTAAACAATATCGCTGTTGTGAGTAGATAAACCAATAATCTTTGTATAGAAGGCAGAAACCATGAGGAGACTGAATGCCATTGAACAGTCACGGGTGAAGGTGAATCAAATCATTAAAAAACAAAGCAGAGCAATGAAACAAAACTAATGAATGTGGAAACAGAGGCCAAAGTCCCTTCAAATATCAGAAGAAACAGCACATGCTAGTTGTGTTGGGTGGGGCTGCGTTAGGTTGTACGAAGATTACCCATGCATAGTGCTAACTATATAGGTTCCATGCCTGGTACTCAGAGGTAGATCAGGGAGACTGAACTTTAGAAAACAGCCTCTGTGGCCCTGAAATAAACTGTCAATTTTGAGAAACATTGTTGTCACAAATAAAGAGATTTAATAACAAAGCTTTGAGAGGAAAAAAATATCTATTTTAATGTAGTGAAAGAGAATAGAGACAGCAAGGAATGTAAGGAGGAACTGAAGGTGTGGAAAAAGTGTCAAGGGACAGAATTCCAAGATGCTGCATGTTACAATTATCTGAGGACAGAAGGAAGCAGAATAATTCCCAGGATTGTACATAAATGGTAAATAAACCTGCTGGGATGATTGACAACAATCTGTTTATTTTCTGAACGTTTCTGAACAGGAACTCATGGTCTTACTTGGAATTTTCAGTTGCTCAGATTGAAGCATACAGATGGGCCTTTCTCCCCTTAAATGTTGTAATGGAAACTTTTGAGAGTGTACTGCAGGGGAAGAAATGTTTTGGTGAGTCCTGGTGTATATCCACTTCCTGGGCTCTACCATGAATAGTGACCCTCTCTTCTTATCTCTTATCTATATATCTGCTCTCCCATCTGCTGTCCAGTACATTTCAGTGATAACTGCCAACATGAACACATTGTTTTCATAAATAATTTGTGATGCATATCCCTAACTAGAGTTCAATAGTTGTTTACGGTTGTTAATGCACAGTTTCTGTGCAATGAAATGCATGATTATTAAGTATGCATTCACTGAATATTGACAATTGCATGCACCTGGGCAGCCCAAATATCCATCAAAATGTGAAATATTGCTATCACTCCCCTTCCAAAGGGCCACGTTATTCAAACTTTTTTTGCTACGTATATTTCTCTTATTTATGAATTTTATATAAATGGAATCAAACACTATTTGATTTGCTACATAAAGCTTCATTTACTCAGCAGAATGGCTCTGAGGTTCATCCATGTTGTTGAATGCGTTTTACTCATGAATAATCAATTAGATGAGTATACTGAAGGTTGTTTATACACTCTCCTATTGAAGGTTAGCAGGGCTGCGGCAGCGCTGAGTGACCATGAATGAAGCTGGTCTCAGTCCTTTGTGCGTGCTTTCCTTTGTCCCAGGTAAATACCCAAGGGCAAAGACTTTTCCACGTCTTGGTCACGACTCTTTGTCAGAGGTGTGCTTTGTAGATAGTTATTCCCCTCATGGCTGATTGCTCATCTTATTTACAGTATCCTTTGGATGAGCAATGATGTTTCGTCTTTATGAATTCTACATTGTCACTTTCCTTCCATGGTTACTACTTTCAATGAACTGTGTGAAAAGTATGTGCCCCTGTGAAATCATGATTATGTTCTATATCACCCGAAGCTTGGTGCTTTTGCTCTACGTCGTCATGCAGCTTCATGGATGTCTTTTAAAGGGGGTCCCAATTGCATTTTGTCTCCCTGGGTCCATTTGCTAGGATAAAATAGTTTATTTTTCCCATTGGATTAGTTTGGGGCTTTTCCAAAGACAAATCCTTGTGTCAGGACATCTCTAATTCTGGGATCTCTTTCCGGGTCTTCTGATATGTCGATTCATTTCTATGCCCAAACCACACTCGCTAGATCATTGCAGTTTTGCAGGCAGTGTGCCTTCCTATTTTATTTACCATTTTAAATACTGACTTGGATACACTGCGTTTCCATCAGTGGGAATTTCCAAACTAGAAAGGCCATTACATAATTCCTTCCTCAGAAAGCATCCTGGATTGCTGACAGAACTGAGAATTCAATACAATTGCACTAAACCATTTCTTTGTATCTTATTTAATTTCTGTACATAAACATGTCTTAGTTTCAGTGGAGAATCTTGCAAAATCTTTTCTTACACCTCCTTGAGGTATTTGCATCACTAAGCATGGATTGCTTTAATTTTCTCACTCTTTGTTTCTATAATGTGAAATCTATATATAATTGATTTTTATGTATGATTCCTTGATAGCCTAACTAATTTCAGCTATCAGTCTCAGAAGATCATGAATTTCATTGCATTCTCTGCCTAAGCAACAAGGTCTTTTGTAATTATTTTTTTCGTTCTTTGACCTTTTGGTTAGTCATCTTGCTTTCATTTTTTCTTTCTTTTTTTACTTTTTGGAGAATTTTATGAATGAACCCTGGGTTTACATCATTTCCCCTTTCTGTGGTAAACTTCTCCTGGGAACACCCGCCCCCCAACAACTGCACAAATTCCTAGTCCCTCATTATTTAATTATTACTGTTTCATATAAATATGTAAAACATGCAAATAAATTTCTAAATATAGCTTGTGATTCCATTTAGAGTTGTTCATATGTCTATATTTTTAGAGCTGCCCCTTGGGATTGGACAGTCTCTCAGGGGCCTTCTTCTTGGGGAAGACAGTTTCTGCCTCTCCCAGCTGTCATTAACCGCCTCTTCATTTGGGGGTGGAGCCTTGTGAGATTTCCTCCATTGACATTTTGGCTTGTGAATTTGTGTTGTTATTTTGAAGGTCTTGTTTAGGCAACCCCAGTGCTGAGGTTTCATAGATACAGCAGCCCTGTCATATCTCATGGCAGACATCCTGGTCCTCTGGCTCTTACAATCTTCACGCTTACCCATTCCGTCAAGTCTCCAGAGGCTTAGGTGTAGGTTTTGTGGGTATCATACTGTAAGCATCAGTTGGGGCTGAACATGCTGTGGTTCATCGTTTTCTACAGTTTGACTAGTTGTGTCTTTCCACAATAGTCTTGATCCATTCGAAAGAAAGGGGGGAAAAGCTTCATCAATGATTGGTAAGGGCCACACTTCTCTGTGGGTAGAAGGATACATGTGTAGAATCCGATTAGAAATTATACTGGTTTGGGGACGTGGCAGTTGTGGATTCTCCTGCAGAGTGGTGGAGGTTTATAGTACTAGACAAATGTGCATATAGGCCACTCACAGGTTAAACTTCCTAAGTACTTTACCCAAATCAGGTCAAACTGTGTCTCCAGAACAATGCATTTGAAGAGCAAATCTGCATTTAGCCAGAGACAGGCAATGACTTTCACACCCTGTGACACTAAAGGACTCTGAATTTGCTTGGATCCTGGAATTTTTCAAGGATTTAAAATTCTTAGGATTAAGGCTAGAATCCGAGTGACCCAGTCACATCTTCAAAAAAAGACATAGATCAGCCCCACCGGCCAGCTGGACTGGGACTGATGGAGCATGTGATCAAACTGGACTCTGTGAATGTGGCTGACAATGAGGGCTGACTGAGAAGCCAAGAACAATGGCACTGGGTCTTGATTCTACTGCATGGACGGGCTTTGTGGGAGCCTAGTCTGTTTGGATGCTCA
>LOJH01001437.1:7603-17776 GCA_001685095.1 Ellobius talpinus
TCTCTCTCTCTCTCTCTCTCTCTCTCTCTTTCTTTCTTTCTTTCTTCTCATCTGTTCTTCCCCAGCATGCATGTTCTTCACATACATCCCCTCACTACCATGAAACCCAATCAGTTATTATGCAAGAGTTTTTCTTTTTTCTTATGGTTTCAATGTCATCACCTCCCTTTTGAGGAGCTAGGAGTTTCCACACAGTTTCAAAGCAGGTCAGAAGCGAAATAACACCTGCCTTTGGTTTTGATGGGTTTCTCAACTTTACTTGCTTGCTTTCAAAGGGCAGAGCCAGAAAGTCTGGGGACAGGGAAGGTGTCTCAGCTAAGCTGTCACTGAATATTTGTCTCCAGGGCATTTCTCTCCGAGGTCATAAAAGCTAGGCTGGCCACTGTGGCAGGCAGGGCTAACCTCAGCCTTAAGGACATCTGAGGTGTGGTTTAAGAGGAGGATGTGAAGGAGGTAACATGTGAGCAAGAAAGGACAAAACTGAAGCAATATCTTCCACCAAAGCTATTAGAGTCACAAAGAAAACAAAAAACAAAACAAAAAAAAAAAAAACAGAGCCTGCTGCTCATTACCTTGGGAGCTTGAGAGCAGGAGTTAGGAGAAGTAGCCTGCTGTCACACATCAGTGACATTCAACCTGCACTGCTGGGTATGAATCCGGGCTCTCCCATTAGGAGCTGTTGATCTTGAGTCAATTACTCAAACTTCTCTGTACTTTAGGGACCTTGTCTTAAAATGGGGAATAATGACAAAAGCTAATGCAGCAAGTTTCAATTTTTAAATGAATTGCTCTTCATAAAGTTCTCAGAACAGTCAGCACACACAGTTTATAAAGTGCACACACAGCCACATAGACACACGCAGACACATGCACACACATACACACACAGAGACACATACATCCCCTCATACATACACACATACATACACACAGATACATGCACACAGAGAGGTACATATACACCCAGACACATACACACACATATACACACACAGACACATTCAGACATGCACACATACACACATGCAGACATGAGCACCTGTGTATACATGAGCACATGTGTATACATGAGCACTCTTGTATACACATGCACAACCTATCTTTTTCTCCCCCATCTGTGATACGTGTGTGTGTGTGTGTGTGTGTGTGTGTGCCCATTGCCTTTCCACCTCCCCAGAAGCTGAGACCCCAGGTCACTGGCCCTGGCAGGAGACAGCTACTGTTCTCCTACATTGCTGATGAATAGGTGAGCATCTATAGATGTCAGACAGGTGGCCTCTGAAAGCTACGGTGCTAAGCAGAAACCACAAATCACAAAAGGTCTGTCTCTACCCGCTGAGATCTGAGGGAATGTCTGTTGACAATGCCCAGCTCCTCCTCACCCGGCCAGGGCTGGGTACAGTGGCCAAGGGCCTGTGATATGACAACTATGGAGGAGGTGGTTTTGTGGCTGAGCTGACTAATCCGAGGCCAGATGGTCAGGAGTGGCCTGAGGATGCTTCAGGCACAGGGCAAGCTCGGGTAGCCTGGCCTGTCGCCAAGCCTGAGGAGGCTTCTCTGAGAACTGAGGTGGAGAAAATGAGTGACAGGAAAGGGTGGGTCAACAGAAATAAAACAGCACTGAGTTGCAGGATGAATGGTAAGGCTTCCAGCCAGCTGCTCAGAGATGTATCCCAGAGAAGAGCTGACTAGGAAGGGCTGAGTCCTGGGAGGCCTTACAAAGCTCAACTTTGGGGCCTATTAAGAAAGAGATCACACAATTCAAATGCAAAAATGTCACCCAGCAGGAGGAGACTGTGATGGGGGAGGGTGGCCATCATTTGTGGGGGAGAGAAAGGTAATCTTAATTAACCGTGGTTATCGTATTCATTTCTTACCAAGTCACAGGACTTGTAATGTAGCACTAGGGCCCTTCCGGGGATCTTTATAGGTTTACAAAGAGGGGAGATCTGTGCAAAGCAGAACCTTGAAGCATGCTTCATGGTGCATTTGCCGGCATGATTAACTGGAGGCCCAGAGTCACATCGCATGACCAGTATGAACTCAGGCACAGGCTAAGGAAGAAGGGTGTGAGCAGGAAGCAGTACTTCAAGAGGCTTTATAAAGCTCACCAGCTGTTTCCCAGGGGCCTGAGAATCCTGGAAATGGAGACAGAAAGACCAGAGTGTGTACAGGTGGAGCCAAATCAAAGGCTTCGCTGCAGCGGCCTTCCGTAGCCTCCCAGGAGCCCTGGATGGGGCATTCCACCTTGTGCTGTGTCCAGATCCTGGGGTTTGATGGAAGGGCAGAGATTCGCCCAGACACTGGTCTTGCTCCTGACCCTTCCTTGGTCTCTAGGAAAGTTATTTGCTATGGAGTCTTAGGCAACTTGAGTCAGTGCTGAGCAAACTCCACCAACTCTCAGGCCTGGGCTTGCAGTGGTCCGACTTACTGGGAGACAGCGAAGGCCTCCAGGTCTTTACACAGGAAAAAGGTCCTTACCTGAGAGCACGAAGGCGGTCACAAAGAGGAGTCCCAATACCATGGTGCTAGAGTTAAAAAGAGAAGATACAACTTAGTTAGAAAGTGAGATAGAGAAATCCGTTCACCAAAGCACGACCTAGAGATGGCGTTTGGAATTCATGCGGTCCCAGGTGTGGCAGAGTCAATGCTGAGCACTCACGGCAGCCATTTTCACCCTTAGCTCCACACGCAGGCCTTATTACCCAGCCTCCTCTGCGGTGGGGCTGGCCATGCATCTGGGCTCTGACCAGAACTGTGGGCAGAAAAGCTAGCTGCCGCTTCCAAATATAGTAACAGAGGCCTCCTCCCTCATCCCCTCCTTCTTCCCTCCTCTCTCATCTTCCTTCCTAGGTTCAGGAAATTCCAAGAAAAAGTCCAAGGGCAGATAAGATGGCCAAGTCTCACAAAGGCAGAGACCCTTTCCTCGAACAGTGCGGGGTGGGGGAACGGGGCTGGAGGATGTGAAGGAGCACAGACATTTAAGTAAAATCAAACTTCCTTTGGTTTTCCTTGGGTTTTTAAACTTTAGTATGCAGAAAAGTCGCCTGGAGAGCTCGTGAAACTGAGAATCTGTGCACTGAGAATCTGACAGGCAGTTGAGAAGAAGCCTAAGTTTAACAATTCGCAGGGCCACACTTTGAGAATTACTGTGACATTCACTTCATCCATAAAATAATCCTAGGAAAGAGCCACACGTGGTTTTATAACTTCCAGCCCCCCCTTTCTCCCTGCTTCTCTGCTCACCCACTCCCCATAGACCAAGATGACTGTGGGGCTTACAGGAAACACAGGATAAGGGCCGACATTAGAAAACGGTGGGAAAACAAGCTAGTTACAGCAGTTTGGAGCAGATCCTAAGACAAAGCCAACAATAAATGCGTACTATGAAAATATGCCACCTTCCTGCTGCCTGCAATATGTAACAGTCTCAACTCCAGCACCACCTCTGCCTGCACGCTGCCATGCTCTCTGACTTGATGATAATTGACTGAACCTCTGAAACTGTTAAGTGACTTCCCTCCCCCTCAATTAAATGTCTACCTTATAAAAGTTACCAGGGTCATGGTGTCTCTTAACAGCAATAAAATCTCAAACAAAAGCAGTATTTTTTTAAAAAAAAAAGGAAAATATGCCACCTTGTACTGGGTAGCACACGAGCAGGTAGATTAATACCTGGCTTTGTGCATAAAAGGAAACTGGTGAATAGGGAAGCGACACTATTATTTACTTGATGGCAGAAATTTCTTCCTTGGAGAGTGGATTGTCTAAAGCCATTCTCCATCCTTCAGGCTGTGTGTACAGCCTTCCTTCTGCTCTTAAGGCGCTTATCACAGAATAATGGGCTAAAATGTGTTGTGTGTGTGTGTGTGTGTGCGCGCGCGCGGGCATGTTTTAATCCCTCTAGACTGTAATTTTTTAATAAAGAACTTTTAGAGATTATTCCTGCACATAGCACAAAAATTTAAAAGTAAAGGTGATTCTTGGGCACAGTAATACATGCATTTAATCCTAGCACTTGGGAGGCAGAGGTAGACATCCACATATCTCAGTAATTCCTTGGCCCGGCTGGTCCATACAGCTTTAGGCTAGCAAGGGTCCATAGTGAGACCTTGCTGTGTTTGTTTGTTTGTATTAAAGTAAAGGTGATGTATTTAATGAATTTTCTTGTTGTCACAACAAAACATCTGACAAAAAAGCTCAGAGTTTTGGGATCCAGTCCATGGTAGCAGGGAAGGTGTGGGGGTGGGAGCTCGAGGCATCTGGTCACATGGGACACTCAGTCAGGAAGCAGAGAGAGGCCAGTGCTCAATTAGCCTTTTCCTCTCTATTCAGTCTGAGAGCCCAGTCCACACAGTGGTGCAGTCCACATTTAGTATGGGTTGCCCTACTTTAATTAACCCAGTCTAGAAACTCACAGACACACTCAGACATGTCTCCTAGGTGACCCTCGATTCTGCCAAGTTGACAGCCATTATTAGCTATCCCAGTGATAAAGAGTAGAAAGCAAGTCTCTCTCAGCTCTGGTCCCTGGCCATTGAACTTCCTTCCAAAGATTGCCTGGAATGAGCATTGTCGCCTCTTAAGTTTCTTGTCTTCACTTAAGAGTTATTTTAGACAAAAAGCCAAGCCAAAAAAACACAAAAAGAAACAAAAGAACAACAAAATAGTAACACAGATCCATATGCATTACCAGATTGGGGATAATTTTATAGCCATATTTATTAGCACCCTCATATTAATAGTTGCATATTATTCTGCTCTAGTCTATTTGCTATAAATAGTCATTTGACAGATATTTCTGTTGTTCCCAATGTTCTGTTGTAATGAAAAACCCAAACAGTCCCCCACCTGCAGAAACTGGTTGTTTCCGAGAAGCAGAATTGCTTGACCGAGGGCTAAAGAGCAGTGCCATTTTAGCGTCCATGGATATAGACCTGCTGCACCCCCCCACTTATGCATTAAAACTTCCACCAACAGGTGACTGCTTATTTTCACACACTTTTTATTTGTTCATTTCCTAATTTGTGAACTCTACCATCTACAGGCTAAAATGATACGTCATTATACATTTTTGGCAGTGCTGGGAATTGAACCCAGGGTCTGTGTGCATGCCAGGCTCCTTGAGCCTCTCATTGAAATTTTTTTTAATTGCATTTAGATGTGGTAAAGCGCACACAAAGTTTACTAGACTGATCTTTTTCAACTGTGCAGTGTCATGTAATAGACACACATTGTGGAATCACCAACGCCTTTATCTCCTGAAGTCTTTTCGTTTTGCAAGATAGAAACTCTGGAGTCAGTAAACAGTGATTGTCCCTTCTTCCCTTCCGTCACCCTCTCAAATATCACCTTCTGTCGCCATGGATCCAGCTTCTTTATATGTGAGTGGGAATCTTACAATATTTAGCTTTATAATATTTTGCTTCACTTAGCTCAGTGCCGTAGGTACCCCTCCATCAGGAATCATCCGTATTATCGCGCCTGCCAGAATTTCCATACTTTTAAAGATGCTCACACTGCATCTAGCTTATCAGCTTCTCTGCAGGCGGCTGCTTGAATCACGTTCACCTTCTGAGCTCCGTGAAGAACGCTGCTGTGACCGTGGACATACACATTTCTTCCCAGTTTTCTGCTTTCACTTCTTTAGACTTAAAACCGAGAAGTGGAAGAGGCGGTCATATGGAAATTCTATTTTAAAGTCTCTGAGGAACCACCGTGCAGCAGTCCTCGTTCACATTCCCAACAAAGGCACCCAGGGGCTGATGTCTCCACATGTTTGCCAACACTTTTCTGATTTGTTTTTCAAAGTCTAAGCCATCCTTATGAGGTGAGGTGGTTTCCACTGTCATTTCAAAACTAATTTTTCTCATGAATCTGAGCATCCTATCAAATGATTAAGACGTTCATATTTCTTAGTCCATGTGCTCGTCATATTCATTATTATTATTGTTTCATTATTATTATTATTGAGTCTGGCTTTCTCTTGCTGAACTGTAAGAGCTTTTCACATATAGAAAACTAGCAGTGGCTAAAATAGTAGATGTTTGATATATGAACCCAATGGCCCAGTAGCTTTCTCTTTCTTTCCTTCCCTCTTGTAATGGACTTTAGAGGGGTTATTAATATTATTAATTAACTAATTGTTTTCATTTATTTTACATCCCGACTGCAGTTTCCCATTTCTCCTCTCCTCCTTTCTGCCCCTCCCCCATCTACTTCTCCTGTTTCTGTTTAGAAAGGGGCAGGCCTCCCATGGGTCTCAGCAAAACACAGAACATCAAGTTGAGGTAGGAACTGCTCCTCCCTTTGTAGTAAGGGTGGGCAGAGCAACCCAGTGTGGGCAATAGGTTTGGCATTGTCTGCTGAGCTCAGCTGACATGGTATGAGGGCAAAGCCTGAGAACCAGGTCCCAACTTTTCACACTAAGTCACTCACACCATTCTATTTACCATGGATCTGAAGGCTGGGGCCTCTTTCCATCTGAATTCCTACCTATAGGAGTCTGTTTCAAGACCAGAAAAAAAACCAGTACATTTAACCTAAACAAAGAACTTTTCCCCGCCCGACATGACAAACAAACAGGGACACAAAGTCAAATTATGCTTTGTTATAAACTTAACAGACTAGCTTAACTCAAATAATCACATACAACCATGATGGCAGTGGCACTCAATTTGTGGGTTGCAACCCTTTTGAGGGTGAAATGACTCTATCACAGGGGTCACCTAAGACCACTGGAAATGTCAGATATTTATGTTCCCATAACAGTAGCAAAATTACAGCTAAGAAGTAGCAATGGAAATAACTTTATGGTTGGGTGTTACTACAACATGAGGAACTGTATTAACGGTCCCAGCATTAGGAAGGTTGGGAACAGCTGCATTATGGCTTTGGAGAATCTTGAACAAATGGATTCCTGTAACTTAGTGGGTAGGACGAAGCCCTGCCCCTGCCCAGGAAGTCCAGGTTAATACAAATCTCTTCCTTTGGAAGACTTGTCTTTCCCTGAGCTGAAGCAACAGCCTCCTGCACTTCCTTGCATTGATTGGTACCAGTTTTGTTGAGTGTATTTTGTTTTTTGCAGGGTGAGTATTTGAGACAGGGTCTTGCTCTATAGCTCAGGTTTGCCTCAAACTCAGTCTCCCAAGTACTGGGATTATAGACTTGCATAACCATGCCCAGCTGAGTACTGCCTTTATTTCTGAAACTACCTATGAGAAGCCCACCATGCTTCAGCAAAAGGCCTTCAGGGACTTGAGGACTGCAACCTTCTCCCTCCGCACACCCTGGCCTGCCAGGCAGTCATGGTTCTTTAGGAAAGCACCCCTAATGCTCATGTGGAGACTTCACACCAGCCTGGCAAACACTGGAAGACACCTCCAGTGTCCATTCCTAAAATGCGGGCACAAGCCTCCGTTAGAAAGGGTGTGTGTATGCATGCATGTGTGTGCATGTGTGTGCATGAGCATGTGAGCATGCACATGTATGCAGGTGTGTGTGCATGTGCACGCGTGGTGTGTGTGCGCACGTGCGTGTATGTGAAGGTTAGGAACCAGTTCCTCCACTCTTGTTGTCTTAGAAGAGCAGAAATGTCACTTCCCCAGAAATAAACTGCCCCCAACTTCAAACACAGTTAAGACTTTTGCCAGGTGGCTCAAGAAATGGAAAATATCAGAGGGAGCGTTCAGCAGAGGCAGTGGGAAAGGAAAGAACCTAAGAATTTATGGGGGGATTCTCTGACAGATTTCTGTCACTAGAAGCAGAAAAAGGCCTGAGAGGTGGGTGAGCTAGTTAAGAACCTAAAAAGGAATAGGGTTCACATAAGAAGAGTTACATTCTAGAAACCAGAGCGCCTGTGGCTACCATTTCCACTGACTCTGTGTGCTGGGCCCTTCACAAAGTATGATCAAGAATGGTCAGGTGAATGACAGATTTCCCTGTTGACTTTCATGGCAAGGTGAGATGGTTCGTCCCTGTAAGACAGACGAAGAACCAGTTTCAGGGGGTGAAGATATATTCAAGGCCATGTACCTAGTAACAGCAGAATTGAGATTTAAACCAATCTAAGTCTTCTGACTAAGTCTTTCTTTAACACAGTGTGGCCCCTGTAAAAGTGCCAGCAAGATTCAGTAGTGCATGGTTAAAAAAAAAAGATTCTGAATCTGGCGGGGCAAGAGGAGGCACCACACTCCCAGAACATATCCTAAAACCACTATGAGGCCCTTGGAGAAACAAGGCATCTATTTGCATTATGGGGTCTTGTCCTCATAGGTCACTCATTCCATAGATGCTTGAGCAACCACTCTGGGCCAGGCTATGAGCACAGGCACACTGTAGGGCTTCTGGGAAAAAGGAAAAAGGAAGCAGGAAAGGGAGGGCATAAGAAAGGGATCTCCTCAGTTCTGAAGGAGTAAATGAGATCTAATTGAGGCAGAAGATGGGAGATGAGGTGACACTAAGAACCACATTCCTCTGAAAGAGGAAATTCTGAAAAATTTCCCTGGGAGAAACTGGGAGGACGGCAATGGAAAAGTCTTCATCTCGAACATAGAGATAATTGGGGTACCAGGGAAATGCTGCTAAGTTGGCTCTTGTCTCAGCAAGGCTGTTCATTCACACAGTCCTCTGGGCAAATGTTTATGGAATATCTTCAGCAATAAAGTCTTTGTAAAAGTTTCAGGAGATGTAAAGATCATAAGCCTGGGTCCCTCATTTAACATTGAAACAGAAGGCAGAGTGTCTGCAAATAAGTCAAGTTAAAAAAACATGACAGGGAGTGGCAGCATTCAGCTTCCCCCAGAGTATACAGCATTCTTGCTCCCAGCTAAACAGCAGGTGCCCCCACTGGAGGAAGGACCAAGTCTGACAGCTCAAGCATGCTAGGGCCCGGCCACTGCTCTACACCCATGTATGTCTATGGCTGGACAAGCTGACTGCTGAGCTGGTCCATCTGCTGCCTGATGGACAGAGATCCTGAGGGATGTCCATTGCTGGAGCCTTTGTCTGCCTCTAGTGTGACATAATATTCTGAGTGCTTTAGAGAGTCCCCAAAGCTGAAGACACATGCTTACTGAAGCTAGCATTATCTTTGAGGCTCTGGGAGGAACAGGGTGAGGTTATTTCTTTTGATAGGAAGTTTCTGAACCATAGAGAATGGGCATTGCTGGGAGTCATGTGCTTTCGTCCTTCCAAGGCCCTGACACAGTGGCATGTTTGGGAGCGGTATGGAATCACCGCCATCAAGATTCAGGTGGTTGTGTCATCACACATGTGTTTCAACAAATATTCATTGAGTCACACACGGTGCTCAGTGCTGAGGGCAGAGTGGTGAGCAAAGTCAGAAATGGCTTTCTTTCGTGTGGTTTGGTGAAGAAGCAAGATACTTGTCAATTAAACAAAAACAAATGCAAATTTTTTACTCTGAAACGTGCAACAGAAGAGAGGTTTCTGATGCTTGACAAACTTTCCACAAAACTCGTCTACACTGAGATTTGAAGGACAGTATGGTCACCTGTCCTCTGGTTCCTCTCCTGAAGATGTGGTGTCTAATCACTTCTCCTGACACTAAGGCTGGCCCGTAGAATGCAGTATTTAAAAAAAAAATGTGCCCAGGCTTCTGAAACTAGGTCAGGAAAAGCCTTGAAACTCCTACATGTCCTTTTTAGAATGTATTTTCTAAAGATCTGAGCCCACCATGTAAGATGGTCCATTATCCAGACACCGCAGTGGCAGAGAACCCACATGTAAGTTTGGGTCAACAGTTTTAGCAGAGTGCAACCTTCCAATTGTATCTGCCAAGCTACCAGATATATGAATAAAATGTCATCTGCTTACTTCTGTCAGATGAGTGGAGGATGGGAGACCCCCACCCCCGGATAAATTCCTGACCCACTTAACTATGTGAGTAAAATAGTCACTGTTGTCTGCCGTGCCTCTGGGGAAAGTTCGTAAGGTACGTGTAAAGAAAACAGATCCAGAGGTGCTAACCAGGGGAAAAGTTGGGAGGCGTGGGAAGCGGGAAAAGATTCTGAACAAAAGCAACATCACTTATAAAGGCACTGAGGCAGCAAGAACCTTGAGAAAAGACTAGAGAAGTTGGGAGGTGGTAGCACATGTCTTTAATCCCAACACTCAGGAGGCAGAGGCAGGCGGATCTCTGTGAGTTTGAGG
>LOJH01001437.1:17882-28928 GCA_001685095.1 Ellobius talpinus
TCCAGGACAGGCTCCAAAGCTACAGAAAAACCCTGTCTCGAAAAACAAAAACAACAACAAATAACAACAATGACAAAAGATTAAGAATGTCAGTGTGGTTGAAGCACAGGCAGGTGGGAGACAAGGCTGGAGAGTCCAGCGTGGGGTCTTGTAGGTTGTAGTGGCCAATGGATGCCAACCATGGTGAATTACCTTGACCTCGGTCCTGCCCCAACTTGATGTGCCATGCTTTGTGCCAGCCTATGGGAGGCCTGCCCTTTTCTGAATGGAGATGGAGGAGGAGGGATAGGAAGGGGAATAGATGGGAAAGGGGAGGGGGCGGGAGGAGAGGAGGGAGGGAAACTGGTTGGTGTGTAAAATAAATGATAAAAGTTATTTAAATAAATAAAATTAAAAAGTAAAAGAGTTCAGCATGGGCCAGAATACAGTCGCTTCACAGGTCAGTTAGAGATCTGTCCTTTGTCCTGACAGACATGAAATTATTAGAGTGACATAAACAAAATTTTACATCAGAAAAGGTTGGGTTTTTTGTAGAATAAATGGATGATAGAGGAGTCAAAGAGATGCATGAAGCCTACTAAGTTGGCCACTGCAGTTGTTTAAGTGAAAATGATAGCAATTTGGTCTTGGGTGGTTTCAAAAAAAAGGAGAGAGAGAAGTGGGTTGATCAAGAAATAGTTAGGACTGCAGCATATTGGATATATTGATGGATTAGGGTGGGAGATGAGAAAGGATTAGTTGATTCATTCATTCATTCATTCACTCACTCACTCAACAGTCAACTCATTCTTAGCCAGCCCATATCTCTCTGGGTGTCCTACTTTGCCTTCTATTGCTGTGATAGAAAAAAGCAGCTTGGGGAGGAAAGGGTTTATTTGGTGTGCATGTCACAATCTCACCCCTTGGGGAGGGAAGTGGGGGCAGAAACAGGAACCAGGGGCAAAGCCTGAAGGAGAGGCATGGGAGGACACTGCTTCCTGCTTGCTCCTCATACTCACACACTTCCCAGCGCAGGCTCCCACAGTTGGCCGGCTCCCACGTCAATCATTAGTCAACAAACTCTCCTGCAGGCCCATTTGATGGACTCATTTTCTCAATCGAGGGAACCTCTTCCCAGATGTCCTACCTTGTGTCAAGTTGATAAAACATTAATAGCACTCTGGGCACTACAGGACTGGCTCTTTTCTCTCTCTCTCTCTCTCTCTCTCTCTCTCTCTCTCTCTCTCTTTCTCATTTAGTTTTATTTTCACATATTTACTAAAAGTGAGAATAAAAGCAATAGAAATCATGACTCTGTTGAAATTTGCAAATGGAACAAAATTAACCAAAATTTCATCAACTGAATATTCATGAAATCCAAGAAGAGAGCCCCGAATGCAATAAGCTGTCAGGGTTAGCATAAAGACCTAAACCAGGGTTTTAAGATAGCAGCTGTGTAAGTAGAACAGCAGGCACTAGAGAAATACCTTATGCAAACTAACTATACAATATCAGCACAATAGAACACATAAATCAGCACTAATTAGGTCCTTTTCATTGGAGGGTGAGGGCTATGGCGATGGCGCTCAGGGCCTCAGGTACGCTTGTCAAGTGTCCCACCACTGAGCCACACCCTGAACCAAATGAATTTTGTCTTAACTAGCATCGGAGCTATGTCATCTGTGATAATCAGACCACATCGCTGTGGCATCTTGTGCAGCGAGGTCAGGGCTGCGCTTGAGTGACAGCAGCAGAAGTTGAGCTTACCAAGTGAAAGGGCAGGTGATTCACCAGGGGATAGTGCATTGATGCCAAATGAGGAACAAAGACCTGGTTAGTGAACCCGAAGAAGAGAAGGCTGCAGGTCTGTGACAGCCAAGAGCCAATAGTGAGGGGCCTCCAGCAGAAAGGCAGGTACTGACAGCTCTTGAAGGACAAGCAGTTCCAACAGCTAGAAGTCACAGGGAGCCAGATTTCAGTGCCAGGGGATGAGGATTTTTAATAGCCACAACCAGAGTCAGGACTTTCTTTTGAGGTGTGTGTGTTCTATCACCAAAGAAGCTCAAGCTAATGATACAGAAGAGACTTCAAGGGGATTCTTGAATTGCTGTGTGCTTGAGTTTTGTAGCTTTAAAATCCACAGCCAAGATGTTCATCATATCCCCAGGAAAAAGTAGAAGATGACCCCTGGTGTCCCATCTCCCTGGATCCCACCCAAGTCCTTTCCTTTCATTTGAACATAGTGGGCAGTACAGTGCCCTCTGAGGATGTCCCTAACTAGAGAGAGCCCACAGTTGACTACCAGTGACTCCAAGGAGACCTGGGCGAGAGCAAGCACTCCCCCTAAGGCCCAGAAAAGAAGGGAGAGAGTGGGTACTAGACCTGAGCCTGGAGAGTGGTTCTGCCTTGGTCTCGGAGCCATGCAAAGGGTTTCATCTGGAGCTGATTCCTGTTACCGCAGATGAAACCCTACCTAATGTTGGAGCTGACCCCTCATTCTGACACTTATGCAGTTTGTAGGCTGAGCCACTGCATTGTTCACGAGTTCCTCCTTTATCATCAACAACTGTTAATTTTCAAGAAGTTGACCTGGTTGCCACCTGCTATGTCTTTGAAGGGCTTTGCAAGCTTCCACTAACTCTTTCCAAGACATTGTATGGAACAGTCCTCACACCAGGCAACCTACACATCCGCTTAATGTAAATCAAAGAACCATTGTCAACTACCAGCAAGCTAGTACATCTTACATGCTGATGGCTTCACTGGCTAAACCCCACACCTGCAGTCTTGATGCGTTCAAACACCTGAGTTTGATGTATTTTTATTTGTATAATAGTCTCTGAGATTTTTTCCCCCTCAAATTGCTGTTTCTGCAGTGCTGGGCATGGTTCCCAGGCCTTGTACAGTATCTTGACATTGAGCTACACTCTTAGTTCAATCTTATACTTTTAATTGATATAATGGCTATACATATTTTCGGGGCACAATGTGGTATTTTAAAACATATAAACAACAAACAATGATCAGATCAGGGTAAATAGTGTAAATATCACCTCAAATCATCATTTCTTTGTCTTGGGAACATTTACATCTAATACACTATTGCTTTGACAAGCTTCTGAGACATAAACAAATAGAATCACTTGAATTGTGCAAAATTATTGTTTTCTAGTTTATGTATTCAGGTGTTTTGACCGCAGGTACGTCTGTGCAACACATGTGTGCAGTGTCTTCAAAGGCCAGAAGAGGGCTCAGATTCCCTGAAATTGCAGTTTGCGGGCAGTTGTGAGCCATGTTGGTTCTGGGAATAGAACCATGGTTCTCTAGAAGAGCAGACAGTGTACTTAACCTCTGAGCCCCTGATCAACCCTTTCAGCCCTTAGAAATGGCCTTAGCTTTTAAAGACGTTTGGAAATGGAAGAATGACCATATTCTTTACAGCAAGTTGTTTTGTTTTGTTTTAAAGCTGACTAGACTCAGGGAGAGACTGGACAAATAATGGGAAATTAGTTTCTGTGACTAGCGCAGGAGAGTTTAACAAGGCTGGGAAGTTAGATAAGGGATTCATATCTAATTAAAGAGGAAATTGCAAGTTTGGGATTAATAGCTCAGAAAGGAAGAAAAGAAGAAAGGAAAGAAGGAAGGAAGGAAGGAGGGAAGGAAGAAAGGAGGGAGGGAGGGAAGGAAGGAGGGAGGGAAGGAAGGAAGGAGGGAGGGAAGGAAGGAAGGAGGGAGGGAAGGACAACAAAAAGAAAACAATTTAAAAAATGCACAAAGCTTGAAGGAAACTCTCAGTGACCTGGGCAAAGCAGGACGCTGTCAGAGTGACTGGGATAAAAAGGCCAGGCTTAAAAGGCACAAGGACCTGAATGTAGAGATTAACAGTGTACAGAGCTGTGGGCATGAAGGGAGGGGCTGAGTGCACAGGATGCTCACCAGCAACTCAAATGCTTCCTGGGGTCTAGAAGGCACCCACCGGAGAGACGGGCACAATTGACTATGGCTGTTGTCACTCAGCTTGAGCTCCACGTCCTCTCATCTCACTCCCCAGTCACGTCTCCTAGCTCCGGCAGCATCATCTATTTGTGTGACTGGGCATCTCATATCCCCTTGGAGCAAATTCCATTTGGCCTCTCGTTTGTAGAGAACTGTCTCACCTAGCTTTCTTTTTTCCTTTTTTCAGCTGTTCTTTTCTTCACCCATTCAGAAACAGAGTATGTCCGCCCACTAAGAACGTTATCGGATTTACAAACAACAAAAGGATGCTTGGACTTGCCTCTGATAGAGTTAAACTACTAAAATGTAGGTTGCTTCCCCCTCCTTGCTCAGGAGGCACATGACAATATCATTTAGCTTTTCCTGCCAGCCAACAGTAACTTTTGGTATAAGACAGATGCATAGCGCTCTTACCTGTATCTATACGCAGGCTTCTCTGAGACAGGGATTATCCCCCTTTCAAAGTATTAATGGATTGTCAAAGCCAGTGTTCCCTTTCTACTAAGTGCCAAAGGTGAACTCATGCCACAGTTACCTCCCTAGGTCTCTTCCCAGCCACTCAAGAGCTTCTCCTGTCAGGAATAAGAGCCACAAGACTCACCCTATGCAACTGCCCATCCTAGTGCCCAGGGGACCTCCTTTCTCCTTGTCTTGGAACAAAAACCACAGTCAAATAGAAAAACCAATGTTGTCAGGGCACAATCTATGGGACAGCCCCTCTCCCCATGCTATGCACCATGATATTCCAGTGCACTCCAGTCCTTGGGATTCCCTATTACTCATTCCTTAGAGCAAGGCAGTTTCTGAAAGCCCCCCATACGACGCAAGCGCCGTGTGGAAGAGAAAAAGAGAATCTGCTTTTAGCTACCAGGAATTAAGTTCAAGCTAATTTATCTAATTTGGACATGGAAGTCAGAAGGGAATTGCATGGTTTGGCAGACAAGGAAAGGAAGGGGCACTTAGCATGGTTCAGGCTCCGGACCTTGGCAGGAGATATAATGTCCAGGAAGCACGCTTTGCCTCCTAGTACTTGTGTTCAAAATGGCGTCTATTTCCCAGCCTGACTCTTAGAGTACCTTCCATATCATTCAGAAAGACCTTCCCACGGGAGAGCAAAGAGGAGGCCAAGGGTCCAGGAAAAGGCGGTGTGTCTGAGCTGTGCTCCTGTTCTTCCTCCCTCTGTCTCTGCCTGGCTCGGAAAGGTGGGTGGCCAACACCTGCCCGTGTTCTGGAAGGACTTCCCAGGAGTTTCCCCCTCTCCTGCTGGCCTGTGTCAGATATGTTTCCATGGTCCTCCTGTGAGTTCTCAGCTGCAATCCCCTGCAGTCTCAGAGACTCCCCGCCCCCGACTCCCACTTCCGCCTCATTTTGAATCATGGCCCCTGAACTTTTGATTTTTCTCCTGAGGAAGCCAGTGTGTTTCAGTAGCCTGGCTTTCATGATTGTTCCCTCTCCCCATCCACAGCAGATCCATAAAATCAAATTCTCTTCTCCACCCAGGGATGATAAAATACCCAAAGCACTAGACATGGCTTCAGTGAGCAGAAACAGAACCATTTCCTTGTCACCTAATGGTTGTGTCCCTGTGATTAATATTACCTTCCTGCTAGAAGCTTTAGCAATATAACTCCCTCTGATACTCCCCATAACCAGGATATATTACGAAGCCAGCAAGCACATGTTAAATGCATAAATGAACTGATATTCAAAACAGATTTCATTTAAGACTCTATGAATCACATCCACAGTGTGTACAGCAGCAGACTCGACACAGAACCACCTTCCGAGCACGGACAGATACTCATTTTAGTCCTGAGATGAGAGTTTGATCTAAGAAGAATGGGCTGATTCCTTATTCATTATAGCTTGAGGAGTGGGAAGTTCCCTTAGCCAAAAGCTGTCTTTCACATGGCTCTCCAGAAGCTTACACTGCTATTAATGGAAGCAATATTTTAAGCCTATTTGCAAATAAATGCAAATGTGTACACAGCATGAGGGACACATCAAACCGCTGCCTGGACCCCTTTTCGACCGAAGAGTAGCTTTTTTTTTTTTGCTCCCTAATGAGCTAATGGTCTCTAATGCTGAGATGAGGCAGACGGAAAGGAAGAAGGGAAAGGGTTTCTGGGCCCATCAGAGTAAAGTCAAATCCGTGCTCAGAGGCCATTGCAGAGAGACTGTGGGAATTTCCTCCCTCTTCATTGCCCCGGTATAGGAGCTCTGGCAGTACCAGTGCCCTCCGAAAGCTTTCTCTACAGCAGAGCAGCTGGGAACCCCCAGCACCCCCAAATCAAGAGCAGCTGCCAGCTATTCGGTAAGTGGTACCTTCAATTTCCTGCCTGTCCTGTCTCTTGGATCATGACAGCAGATAACTGGATGGAGGAGACTCATTTCTGTAACAGCCCACATCTGATGTGGACAGTCAGAAACTCAAGCGTGATTGCCTAAGGTTGAAGCACATACCCTCTCCCCTCTCTCACCCATCTCCTCTCCAGCTGACTGCCCACCTCTGCACATCTGCCCCAGCTGTAGCTTCTGTCTCCCGTGCTCACCAGGCTGCACATGTCTTGAGTACATACATGTCACCAGTGCCTCTCCACCGCGGCTCTCAGGGACCACACATACAAGCACAGTAGCATTCCCGAGGACTACAGGAGCTTGAAAAAAAAAAGGAAAAAAGTAGAAGCTTAAAAGAAAAAAAAGTAGAAAAAAAGTACTTTTTTTTCTAATAAAAAAAAAAAGCAAAAGGAGCCTTGTCAGCTCCCCAGGCCGCCAGGACTCCGTGTGCGGAGAGAAATAGGCTGAGGACTGAGGACAAGCTCAGGTACAGAAAAGGGAAGTAACTAGAGAGACCGACACCACAGACAGAGGCTGTGTCCGTGCTTGGTTCCAGATAACTTCTGCTGGCAGGTGGGCATTTCCACTGACGAGAATGACTACAAGCGTGCCCTTGGAGAGCCAGCAAGTGTAAAGCCCTGAGGAAAACCCCAAAGACAGCCCCTTTCACAAACACAACAGACACCTCCCTGATGCGCCTAGAGTCCCAGGACAGTCTGTGCAGTCTCACTCCCAACCAGAGAGCAGAGGAGCGCTTCACGTAGGACCTCTCCACAGAGCCTTCTAGAAGCCGGTTTCCACACACCACTCTCGCTGCTAGATTAGTCGAATCTCATCCTGTGTGACTCTGGAACGTTTCTATTACTTCTGTCCACCATGCCTGGCCCCTCCCCTGCCAAGCGCTTGGATGTTTTTTCAGCTATGCACTGGCTCTCTAGTCAGCGGGGTTGGATGGGACACTTATGTGCCTCTGAGGTGAACCTGGGACAGAGGCAGTTCCATAGAACAAGCCTCACCAGCTTTCTTGGAGACTAGATGTGGCCCCTTGCAGGACTGCAGAAACAGTCAAGGTCCTTCCTTTTCTACTGGCTGAGGGACATAAATCAGGGAAGGAGTGTGGGTTGGGGTGGGCGGTCCCCCATCAAATCCTGGCTTGCCGCCTGGACTCCGGACAGGTCGTTGGCTATCTTGGAGTCAGACTTCTGGCTGCAGCCCCAGGAAAATAGATTTCCTCGCTGCATGGTCATGAGAAACAAATGAGGTTTGGTGGTAAAACTTGCAGGTGACTCACCTAGCATGGAGTAGACCACAAAGTTAACTCGTTTTTATTATTACTTTCTCATTTCCATCTGAGCCTTTCCCAGTTTTTACTTTGAACTTTCCACAGAGACCATCCTTCTGTTAATAGAGCTCCTGATGGGTCTTCCCAGACAGATATGAAAACCCAGCTACCTTCAGTCCAGGACTGCTCACAGCCAGCTCAGTCCGGGACTGCTCACACCCAGCTCCTGCTGGGGTCTGACTCCTGACTCACACGGGTCATCACTTCCCTACAACGACTCTGTATACTTATCTTAGAAACATCCTTTATTGGATGGGCTCTACTGGGATGGGGGGTGCCCTCTGGATTTTACAGTCGTAATTTCCATTGATTTGAAAAGGTCCATGTGGTTTCTTTATTGGAGCACATAAAAATTACCCATTTATCACAGTTCAGGGGAATTCTTTAATATTTCACTTAATTTTCAAGTGTTCTTCTTTTCCATGAACTCACCAATCAAAATACAAGATGCGGGCTGGAGAGCCAGCTCAGCGGTCAAGGGCACTTACTGCTGTATTGGAGGACTGGGGTCTGAACTCCATCACTTATATTAGGCAGCTCACAAATGCCTGCAACTCCATCTCCAAGGAATCTGACATTTCACAAACATGTGCATGTGCACACACACATACACACAAATAAATATATTTCTTTATTATAACACACACACACGGTAGGTTACACTGAATACATTGTTATCAAAAGTTCTTTTCCTGGGGCTCAAATCCAGGACCTTGCACAGTCTAGGCAAGCACTTGTCCACTGAGTTACATCACCAGCTCCATCAAAATATTTTGAATATCAAACTTCTGCCATTGTAGCTGTTCATACCACTTACCATTAGGTGTGTTTTTCTTTTAACTTATTTTAAGAACATTTATTTTCAATCTTTTTATTAATATTAATTTTTAAAGAAAGCAGTGTCATTTATTAAAAACAAAAAATGAATAAAAATAACACACTACACTGGGTTTGGGAATTCCCGAGACCCAGGTTCACATCCTGGCTGTGCTGCTAATATGTGTTCTCACTAGAGTTTTAACCTTCCTTGCCGTTCTCACAGATGTAATGCTGTGTTAAATATGCTTGCCTTGAGGATTAAACCAGATGGCATACACATGGCATGGCTCAACACAGATGCTGGCTTAGGGCGGGGTCTTGTTTTCCTTTGAGAGGTTGTCCCATTGTTTCCTTCCTTCTGCATCTCTTATCTACATGCTTCAGTTCCTGCTAGGACCAGCTTCTTCCCACAGGGTGTTACAGGGAACAGAAGGACATGCTTGAGTGAGGAGGTGGGAGACTGCAGAGGGACACGGTAGCATCACAGGATCCTCTCGCTCTAAGAGGTGAGTCGCGAGGCTGTGAAGGACCTTAGAGACAGCTCCAGTCTGCCAAGTCAGGATCTTTCTATGTCACCTCTGAGGACGCGTGTCTAGCCTTTGCTTTCTCACTTGCTATAACTAGAAGACATGACACCCGTTAAGAGAGCTGGATGAAAATGTCATTTTGATAACAATCCCAACACTACGGCTCCTCAGCCCTGGCTCCATAAGTATCATGCAGATGCTTGTCCTTGTCCTACTTCGTAGACTATATCATTTGACAACTTTAGATTGGCTGAAAACATATACACAATCCCTCAGTAGTTCCTCCTCTCAGCCAGTGACAGGAACTCTGGCTCAGCCACTCTCCATGGGTTATGTGGTCTTTAGAAGCCCAATCACCAGCATCTTTCCGCCAGCACCCTCTCTCAGAGAGAGCAGCACCGATTCTAGCAGAGTGGACTCAGCAGTACAGAGCTAGCACAATCATTGATCAGTCAAAGCTCATGTTTATCTGAACACAGCAACAGGGGCTGCCTTAACATGACTTTCTTTGAACGCGTTGGGTCAAGTCTCTGCCCCCTCATCCCTCTTGTCTATGTGTCAGCGTTTAGGGACAGCTCTCAGCCAATCAAAAGTCTTCTCTGGCTCCCATCCTTGTCATCAGTGGCAAGGGTGAAAAGGGTGGCACAGAGATGGCGGCTAATGATGCAGAACACTGACAGAAGGCTGGTCTGGATGATCATTTCCCTGCGTTTGGTGAGGAAGAAATTACTGGAACCTTGGGAAGCTGCTTTCTGCCTGATTATTCCACCTCCTCATTCCCAGATGTTCTCAGATCAAGTCAAGGCTACAAGGAAAAGCAGTGGCAGGGAGGAACCAGAGGTGGCATTAGGCAGGTGCAGGGAGCATGCTTTCCAGAGGTCCTCACCCAATCATTGCCCAAGAGATTGGACTCTAGAGAGTACCTACTTGAGACCTATTCTGTATGACAGAGCCAGAAACCTGAAAACATTTAGAACTTCCAAACAAATATTTAGGTCCATTTTCCCATTTTAGCCATGTTTGCTAAATGGCCTGCCGTGGCCTGTGATGTAAGACAGTCTAAAAGGATTATTGATGGTGGTAGAAATGGTTTCAATACAGAACAGAGTAGTTCCCATAAATACTTATAATAGCGTTATTTATTGCGGTGTTTATTATTGTTTGTTTTCTGAGCATCCTTGATACAGAGATGGGTGCTGAGGCAAGGGGACATGAGCGATGAACACCCATGGGATAGGTGATTCTTGTAAGTGGCTCTGCATTGCTACTATCTTTTCTCCCTTTAAAATGCAAGGGAAAGAGAAGACAAGGGAAAGGTGTGTGGGCTGTAGGGGCAGTGACCACCCTAGTACATGGGCCATAGGGGCAGTGAGCACACAAATACCCATCCCTTTGTGCTCCCATGGTGATGACTTCCTGAGGGGTGGGTGACTCATACCTAGCGAGGCAATAGCTTCAGCTCAGGGTTGCAGTCTCAGCAGATATCATCACCCTCAGCATGGAGAGGGTGGGGAGCTGCCAGACTCATCAGACCACTGTGGGCTCTGCTAGCACAGGTTCTCATATCCCCATAGCAACCAGCACAAACTAGGAGGCAAGGCCCTTCATCAGAAACCAAATAAACTTCTCGAAATTTGCCTGGGCTTAGAAAAAAAAGGAAAAAAAAGAAAGAAAAGAAAAAGAGAGAAGAATCCCTGGGGTGAATAGTAGAGTGGAATCTGCTGCCCAAGGGACAAAGTGCTGGTTCAGAGGTGGGTTTACACTGAATTAAAAGAAACCAAGGAACTGGGCTTCTATACTTTGGAGGCAGGAGGATACCAACTTCAAGGCCTGTCTGGGCTACAGAGTGAGTTCAAGACCAGCATGGGCAACTTAGTGAGACTGTCTCAAACCAAAAAGTGAAAATAGAGTAAGTAAAGCTGAGGGTGTAGTGTAGTGACGAAGTGTTTGCCCAGAACGTGCAAAACCCTGGGTTCAATTCCAATAACACAAACACACATACACATACACACACACACACACACACACACACACACACACACACAC
>LOJH01001438.1:32832-43260 GCA_001685095.1 Ellobius talpinus
AGTTCCCCCTAATCCCTGCTATACTAAAATGACGATAGTTCCCCCAAATCCCTGATATACTAAAATGACGATAGTTCCCCCAAATCCCTGCTATACTAAAATGACGATAGTTCCCCCAAATCCCTGCTATACTAAAATGACGATAGTTCCCCCAAATCCCTTTGGCCAGGCTTTAGGGAAAATTGCACTACTATGCAGTTTCCTGGGTAAATACATGTTTCTTAGAAAGGGATGCTAAATTGAGCTAGAAAACGCCACACAAGCATGTGTGGTTTACTATAGCTTATTACCAGGCACGATGGTACTGGAACAGGCTTGGTTAAGTCAGAGCTGAGGAAGGGGCAGGCTGTTGGGGAACAAGACCAAGGCTGGATTCTGGAGCTAGCTCTAGAGGGTAGGAGCACCAGATTACCATTGACCTCACTGCCAGCATTCTTGGAAACAGGCAGACTGGGCACTGTATTTACGTTTTGTGTGTGTGTGTGTGTGTGTGTGTGTGTGTGTGTTTGCATGTGTGTACATGCCAGTGAAGCTCTGAGGATATCTTATAGGAGTCTGTCCCCTCCTTCCATGTGAGTCTCAGGAATTGAACTCAAGTTGTCAGACTTGGGGGCAGGCACCTTCATTCACTGAGTCCTCTCTCTCCAGCACTAAGTTGGGCATTATTTCCAGCATTCTAATTAACAAATAAGTTGGCAGACATTAAGTAATTATATGAGGATTATATATTCAACACGTGTTTAGCAGCAGGTATAGAAGCCAGATTTCCTTCTTCTTAGTCTAGACATTGTGCATGGGTCTGACCTCTGCTCCACTTTCCCTAGGGAACGATCTTGGACATCATCAGTTATTATCGCAGAAAGAGTCTATGAAAGCAAATTTCCCACACAACTAAAATCGTTTCTGTAAATGGAGCTATTTCATGCGGCAGTCTTTCATGCCTTCTAAAACAAATTATTCCAAGTACATGGATCTCGTCTTACTGGCATGGATAGTGATTATTGTTAATATATTTTAGTCATCTTGACACCCCCAAAGAAATTTACAGAAATCTGCAGGCACAGCTTCAGGTAGCAGAGCTGGAACCCCACACAAATCTGCATGCCCACCCCTGGTTAAAGGAGAATCATGTAGCAAAATCTCATTCCCAGCTGAAGAGCTATTGGGAATTAGCAGCTGCTGGGGAGGGAGAGGCCATTTTCTTTAAGGTGTGGCCCCTAGTAGGTTGCCGATATACCCAGGAATATATGGGCAGTACGAATGGAAACGATGGGTTAAAAAAGAAAGATGAGGACACAAAGTTGGGAGGGTAGGGAGAGGGTTGGTGCATCTGGGAGGATAAATATGATCAAAATACACTATAAAATTCCCAAAGTTTGTCTCCCTCTCCCTCTCCCCCTCCCCCTCCCTCTGTAATGTAGGTAAGGGTTCAAGGCTCCCCCTTATTGAATACAGCATGCTGAGGAAATACACTCAACGTTTGACCACTGACTCTCAGGCACTCATACGCCTCCCTCTGCCGCGATGTTTTCTACACGCGCAGCACAGTGGAAGCTGTTAATGCCCATTTCCTAGCTGTTGTTGTATCTGTGTCTGCACCTCGGATTAGTCCTTGGGAAGAACTGCGATGGATTCCCGAAGTTCACCGTTCCTAGTGTTTCATGCTGGACGAAGACCCAAGGAATGGAACAGCAGAGTCCTTACTCTTAGAAAAGAAGAGACAAGGAAACACGCACGGATGCTTCTTCCAGCCTCCTCTGCTGCAGGGCGAGTTTTGCTCTGGAAACTTGATTTAAGAAGCGTCTCGATGGCCTTCAGTCCACTGTGGGTGTGGGGTTGCGTAGCCTCCCTGTCCCCATGTTCTGGGGCTCGCCACAGAAAGACTCTGCACCCTGCCCCTGTGGCATGACATAAACCTCAGACTTGGCATTTCAGGAAGTCAGCATGTAGATCCAGGGAGCATCTCAATTCAAGTCCAAAGTAGGTAAAGCCAGATAATTCCACAGGAGGAAGCTTCTCTTTTGTCAAACACCAATCAGGCTGTCAACCTTTGCTAGCCGTGGCTTTCTTTTCTACACGGAAAGGATCCCTAATTTCTAGGCCCCGAAACTTCCACCTCTTTGAGATTCTCATCACCATACTGCCTGCTTTCTGGTTTACCCAAAAGGAAAACACAATTAGAAATCATAAAGCACAATTTGAATAAACAAAATAAAACACAATACAAATTAAGGCCAGTTCCTGAAATAAAAAAACAAAAGAGCTCAGAGCTCTTACGGACTCATTGGATGAAGGGCTCATTCCAGGGAGCATTTGGATGGTCCACGTGCCAGCAAGCTCGCTCACGCTTTCCAGTCAAGAGGCCTGGAGATTCCTCTGACAGTCAACACTTGCTGTTCTAAACATGCGGCCACTTTGGGGGCCCACAGATTGAAGTTTCTGCAGCCCAAGAACTATAGTAAAAGCCAGTTTGGGTGCTCAAAGGAGACATGTTCTGACGGGGAGCAACTTGGGGCCCAGGTGGCACAGCTCCGGTGGTCTGTCTTTGCACACGCGAGGCACTAGGACCTTTCACCCTTTCTGTGTTGGAGCTGGAAGAGCGCAACCCCCATAAAGTGATGGCTGCAGGGATGCTGAGCCAGCCCTTGAACATGAGGTCTCTAGCCCAGTGTCCTCAACCTCCCTGATGCTGTGACCCTGTAATACAGTTCCTCAAGTTGTGGTGACCCCATCCATAAAATGACTTTGTTGCTACTTCTTAATAGTAATTTTGCTACTGTTATGAATTGTAATGTCAATATCTGATATACAGGGCATCTGAGACCCTCAAAGGGGTTGTGACCCACAGGTTGAGAACCATTGTCTTAGCCTGAAGCAATATGCACTAATATCTTCTCTTCAGCTTCATTGTTTGACATGTGGATTCACAGAAATTGCTTTTTATTATTTTATAAATTGTTTTATTAGCATATGCTAATTGTGCAACATTTTGTGGGCTTCATGGCATTTACATATATGAATATAAAGCACTTAGCTCATATTTCTTCCTCTACTGCTTTTTCTTACACTTTTCCCCTTCTATCTTCCCCTTCCGACATCCCTAGGGGCCCCCTTTTAACTTCATGTGCTTTTTTATTTTAACTTTATCTAGTAGATGCTACAGATGAATGAAAAAAGTATCCAGTCAATAAATGTGCTGTGGGCCTGAACAGCCATTCTCAAATGGCGAAGTACAAATGGCGAATAAACACCTAACAAATGTTCCCACATCCTTAGCCGCCAGGGCAAAGCAAATCGAAACTGCATTGCGTTGCCACCTCACCCCAGTCAGAATGGTTATGCCAAGAAAAGAACAGCAAACACTGGCTAGGATATGGGAAGGAAAGGAATCCTTAGTCACTGCCAGGAGGTATAAATGGCAGTACATCCAATTGCTATAGACATCAGCAGGGAGGTTTCTCCAAAAAATTAAATGTGAACTCGCATAGGACCCCGCTATTCCACTTTTGCATATATACGCAAAGGACCACGAGTGAGCACCACAGAGACACCACACGTCTGTCTTTGTACAGCACCGTTCACAATGACCAAGTCACAGATTAAGTGTAGATGGATATCAGCAGAAAACTGAAAGCGAAGACTGAGATGATATCATTTGCAGGGAAATGGATGAAATTGCAGATCCTCCATTTGCATGAAATCAGCCAGATCTTCAAAGATAAGGAATTATTCATGGTTATTCTTTTTGGTTTTTTTGTTTGTTGGTTTGTTTTGGATACAGGGTCTCACTACACAGCTTGGGCTGCCCTGGAACTCACTATATAGATCAGGGTGGCCTCAGACTCACAAAGATCCACCAGTCTCTCCCAGCACCGTAGTACTGGGGTTAAAGGTGTATGCCACCATGACGGGTCTAGGAATCAATCATGTTGGCTATGCACTCAACGTGTTGGGCAGGGACTCATTTACTGGACAATGCATTCTAAGGTTTTCATCTACTGGAGGAAAGTGAGCTACGGTCCTCACCACCACATCATGACCGTCCTCCGGCCCCTCCCTCCCTCCACCCTCCCCAACACACACACAGCTGCTGTTCTTCCAGCGCACGTCCAGTCTTCTAAATCCTCCATAAAGAACTCATTTTGGCCTCATATTGAGAGAAAGACACCATTCTCGTTCTGCCTTATCAAGCGAGAGGATACAGGAATTCACTCTGGGGCATATGTGATGGTAATAAGATCCGAGTCTAGGAAGGACAACAAGCCCATGGACACAGTTTCTTTCTATAGATGCAATGCTGCTCTCCCGTCCCGCACCGCAAAGACCACTGGAGGACGAACACGGGCAAGTAGGTCCTTACAGTGCTACTTTTCTCAGCCAGGGTTCGGTAATTTTCGACACAGCAGGCAAACCCATTGTGCTGGCTGGTTTATGTCAGCTTGACACAGGTAGAATCCTTTAGGAAGAGAACCTCAACTGAGAAAATGCCTCTACCACAATCACCTGTGGTGCATTTTCTTATTTAGTGATTGATTGTGGGAGGGCCTGGTCCTCTGTGGGTGGTGTTTCCCTGGGAAGGTGGTCCTGGGATGTATAAGAAAAAATGAGGAAGCCATGAAGAGCGAGCCAGTAAGCAGCATCTCTCCATGGCCTCTGCTTCAGCTCCTTCCCTGACGTTGCACAGTGGTGAACTGTTACCTAGAAGAGAAAAAAACTCTTTCTCCACCATGTTGCTTTTGGTCATGGTGTTTCATTATAGTAGTAGAAACCCTAACTAAGACGCCTGCGTAACAGAAACAACTCTGAGAATATAAACAAGGACTCCTTTCTCAATTTTTTCTTCTCGGTTGCTAGTCTTGGTTTTCTGCGTGGCCACAGACAGTGCCCTCAGATTTTCACTGACCTTTCATTTGTGCAGCCTTAACTCTTATAAACCCACATATATGTGTCGACTGTGTAAGCTGTGGCCCCAGACCCCCCAATGCAACTGTGTTCTCTCACTGCTCCGCAGCTTCCCAAGGCCTTGACAATAACTTGGCCTTGTCTCTTTCCCCATTCTGCTTGCCAGCCTCTGATTACAGCTCAGCCTGGCTGCTTGCAGCCTTCCCTCCAGCCTCCCTGACTTGGGCCTCCTGCCTGCATCCCTTTCTGACTCCCCTTGGCCCCATCACTCCTTCAATCAAGTATAGACAATGCATTGTTGGGCCAATCAAATCTAAACTCCCTCGCCTGACCTGCAAGGCTCCTGTTGTCTCATCCCACCCTATCTATTCAGTTTGCTTTCCCAGAAAGGCCAATCCATTTCCACTGAACCAGGAGGCTGTTATCTTCACTATGGAGGCAGCCACCCACATTCCTCTCCAATTGTCATTTCCCACCTCAGATGACCAAGGTCTCCTCTGGCAAGTTGCATTTTACCCATCAGAAAGGAGTCCAGCTCAAGTCTAAGCTCTATTAAAAAAAAATTCCCCTACTTCTTCAACATGCACTGATTCTGTCTTTCTTATTGTGTGTACAAATAAATAATAACATGAATAACAGCCGTAGTGAGCCAACATCTTTCGAACACTTCTTATGTGTCAGGCTCTTTTGGGAAAAGCCGTTTTATGGTTTATCATTTGTGATTACAGATGGGGAAGCACAGGCCCCAGGGAAACAAAGTAGCCAGAATAACATCTGTTTGCTATTTGTTTATCCCATGTGTTACCTAATTAGCTCTCCACTGAGAGCAGAGTTGTAGCTTCAGAGCTGCTGATGTTTCCCGGGATGGGGGCAGGGAGTCTAGTGGAAGTTATTAGGTCTGTTAGTCAGCCGCTTATACATGCAGGTGTTATACACCCTCTAAAATTCTTAGCCTGCAGGAGTTGGCCCCATTGTCTAATGGGCAAAGGAATACTTTGCAAACCAGCCCTTTGGAGGACAGTGATGAACATCTTGGGGGGAATTCACAATCTATAAATTCCCCAGTGTGATGCAAAGTCAGTCTCCATGTATACTGGAAATGGTCAAGATGGGAAGCCACAGAACTGTCAGCAATTATTCATGAGACTAAGTTTTAGGAGGGTCACTGGGCAGGGGCTGAGGTCAATGGCCAATATCTTTATTCCCTAATTTTATTTAAAGAAAAATCACAGGGCAGCAAGATTTTCCTAGAAGTAACCAAATTTTTGTAGTACAATATTAGCGTTTTCTTCAAATCTCTTCTAATATATGTTCTTCTTATGACAACCAAGGTAAGTAGAGATAAAAATTCAAAAAAGACAAATCTCACAGTATAACCATAAAGGAGGGAAAAGATTGTGATTTAGGCGAACACTTTAATTTTTATGACAGTCATAAATATTTCCTATATTCACTGTAGGTGCAACCTTTCTCTTCTCCCCCACACTTATTCTGCTTAACCCCCACAAGCAAGAATTCAAGAGATTCCTCCCCCTGCCCACTTCAGATCATAGCTTTGTTAAAGGCCAAAATCACAGAGGAGAAACATCCTACCTCAAAATTCATAGCTTAGCTCTGCTGTAGTTTATGAATTTCCAAGAAAACTCATAACACTAAAGGAGCAGACAGTTGTGAACTAACATGTCAGCTGAGAAAACACACTTCATCCTGCTTTGACTTTCTACTGATTGCTGCTCACTTTCACTGGTGCTAAGGATTTTTCTGACCTACCAAAAAAAAAAAAAGAAAAGAAAAAAGAAAACAGGAAAAGCATGTCATGTTTCTTCTGTTTCTTTAAAAGAATGTTTACCCACTATTTATTGTGCATGTAGGCGTGTGCTTCCGAGTGAAGGCGTGTGCACTACGTGCATGCAGGTACCCTTAGATGATGTGGGATGTCCTTCTATATATGTGTTGCTTTTATTGGTTAATGAGTAAAGCTGCTTTGGCCTATGGTAGGGCAGAATATAGCCAGGCTAGAAAGGATATATAGAGAAAATAGACGGAGTCAAGAAGACATCATGTAGCTGCTGAAGGAGAGGGAGAGGCTGGCATCTTACCGGTAGGCCACAGCATCGTGGCAAGACACAGATTAATAGAAATGGGTTAATTTAAGATGTAGAAGTTACTTCATAAGAAGCCTGAGCTAATAGTCTAAACAATGTTGTAATTAATATAGTTTCTCTGTGATTATTTGAGTCTGGGCAGCCAGGAAACAAATGACAAGTCTCCAACTACGCTTACAGGCCAAAAGAGGGTGTTGGAGCTTCTGGGACTGTGAGCCTCCCGTGTGGGTGTTCAGAACTGAAAATGGGTCTTCTGCAAGAGCGAGTGCTCTTAACTACTGGGTCATCTCTCCAGCCCCTTTATGTAGTTTCTTACAGCCTTGGCTTATTGGGATTTCCTTCACTGCCAACTGAAGCCAGATACATTTCCATCTGATCCTGTAGTGATTTCAGCTTCGAGATAAGCTGGTTTAGCAAGCACTTTTCTGGAGAAGAGGTTTTCAAACTAAAAGCCACTTAGAGGAAACAATATTGCATGGTAACATTTCATATCTTTTCCCCAATTACCAAAAATAATGCCAGTTCATTATAAAAAACGTGGAATATACTTCTTATTTATCCTTATTCATAATTTCTTTGCATGCAATTTTAACCTTTCAGACCTAAGTAAATCTCATTTTCCATGGTACACATTAACTTTTGATATATAGTTTAGAAACACTTGAGATACTTATTTTATATTTCATGTATACCCCAATGGTCATTGGGAGCCATTTTTCTACTCTCTCCCTCTCTCTGCCTGTCTGCCTGTCTTATATCTCTGTCTCTCTCTTTCTCTGTGCCTCTGTCTCTCAGTCCCTCTGTGTGTCTCTGTGTCTGTCTCTCTGTGTGTGTGTAAACCTGAAAATGAATTTCCATAGCTCCTGCACACTAACACTGCTGGTAACTCTGAAATTCTCAAGGATGAGCCTGTTTCCTAGAATGGCGCTTTAGCCGCCATCAGCTCTCCTGTTGGTAAACTGCTCATTTCTGTCTCAATGCCTCAAGAATCCTTCAACATGAAACCTCATCACATTATAAGGTGTGCCTCTATGCGAGTGTGGCCATTTTAATTTTCTCCCAGATGGTCTTCTGCTCAGGCTGCCTTTGACTGTTCCTGGCACGCTGTTTCAGGTTATTCACCAGGAATACACGGAACTCACTCCTACAGTGCTTTCTGTCACTTTGCTTGGCATTGTCTTGGCTCTTTTGCTCTTCATGGTAGAGTGGAGTCTGCTGTGGCTGCTACCTCCCATGTCACTCCTCTTTCTGCTCTTGTGGTTTTGGGATCCCCCCGCCCTTCTTTCAACCCACCACAGGATGGCTCCTGTTTTGTAGCTGTCCCCATCATCCAATCATCAGAGATGCAAAACTACAGATGCTCAGATGGAGCCTTTCAAAGACACCACGCTGCTGCTTCAAGTTTTGGTCAAAAGACTATTATCTTTTCCCTTATCTAGAGATATTCATCTCTTGGGGCTATTTGAGCATCTCCCACCTATTTGTACTAGAAAAGAGAAAGAAAAGAGAACCACATGTTCCTAGCATGCCTGGGGAAGTGTTTATACTTCCTGACTTTCCTCTGGACACAAGCAAAGTCAAGCAGAAGAGGAAGCTGATGGTCATCCTCCTGCCTGAGCTTTCAGGCTCTACAAGATACCTATCCAGCTCTCTCATCTGATCATGAGGTTGGGGTTTCTAGTGCAGTGATTTCTGATCTGTAAGAGGGGGACTGAGAGGTACCCCACTGCTGTACAGACAGACACACCCAGCCCCCACCATGGCTCTGTTCATTACACGGCTGGCCATTCTAACAGGTAACACCCCACCCTCTTGTCTTCATCTACATCCTGCTTGGCTGAGGAGCCGTAGCTTCTGAATCCATGTGGAAAGGGAGACAGAGGGGCAGGGTGAGAGGATTGACTCTGGGTTTTGCTTCAGTTAGCTCGGAAGATAGTCTTTTCCTCAATGGACCACATCCTGTTCTGGCCAGGTCAGAATCAAGGTCATAATACTGTAGAGAGCAAACAGTGGGTCCAGGTTCACTTAGCTCCCACGATCTTCAGCACCATTGGGATTCTCCACGCCGGAGCAGTGGAAAGCACGTGCAAGAGAGTGTCTTTCAACTCATCCCATTAACGGCCATATTGTAGACAGTTCCTGCAGACCTCAGCCTATGGCCTTTCTCCATCTTAACTTTAGGCGGTTCTTATTTTTCTTTTCACTCTGTTTTGGTATTTCTTGGGTACCTTGGTAAAAACCTTGTATTTCAGTTATCACCTGTCTTTTTGTCTTAAGAAGTCTGTTAATAAGAACATTAAATACTGGAAGCTAGGATGGTACAGATAAGCTATAACACATCTCTATTTTAAATACAAAGGGAAACATATTTTTATTCCACCCATTGCTTTAAAAAGGAGAAATAAGGCACTGTGTTTAATAGCACCACGATCTATCATGTTAGCTATTGAGAAGTAAAGAAACAACAGGACCCCGCAGTGGCTGTGCTGCTGGATCCTGGGCATGAGAACACTCTTTTAGACTGGAAATATCAATTTAGAACAGACAACAGCGGAACTGCTTCTGACACCGTGTTTCCTTGTTCCACAGCAAGAACAAATTGCTCCTCCAATAGAACCAAATAAAACAATGTATCTCCTACCCAGCCTAGAGACAGGATGACCCACGCTAGTGTTCTGGTGGAATACTGCTTATGCAAGTCAGTTTACTGCCGAACAAACTGCATCGTCCTCCGGCTGGAAAAACAGCAAGTGTGGTCAGCTGGGAATTCAGGAAAAGAGAACAGGAACTTGTCAGGACGCCTCCAGCACTTTCCAAGCTCGATAACAGGTTCTGGCTGGTCTTGTCTTGGGAGTGGAGGTGGTCACGGCAGGACGACTCAGTTTCTTGAGATCATCTAGTGCCCTTGACTTCAAACAGTGAACAACCTCACTTTCCACACACATCTTTCCTTCTGTTCAGGGTAAAATCTGAGCAGGCAGATATGGCTCGGCTGCTGAAGAGGTAGCAGGGCCTAGATCTGAAGTTTATTGTTACTATGAGCCACACCAGGGACAAAAGATACATTTAACAATTGTGTGCTTATCTCCACCACGGCTTCTTGCTGTCCTCACTCTGACTTTTGAGCTAATGAATTTAGTGTTGAAGACCCTTCTTACAGCCCTCCCTCCACTATCCCCCATGTAAGATACATTCCTACAAGGCAGTCAGCCCTTCTCAATTCAGCCTTCCCAGACTCCCAAACTCATTCTTTTCTTTTATCTTTTCTCTTTTCTCTTCTTTTCTTTCCTTTCCTTTCCCTTTCCTTTCCTTCCTTTCATTTCCTTTCCTTTCCTCCCCCCTTTCTTTCTTTGGTTCTTTGAGATACGGTTTCTCTGTGTAACAGCCCTGGCTGTCCTGGAACTAGCTCTTGTAGACCAGG
>LOJH01001439.1:3118-17010 GCA_001685095.1 Ellobius talpinus
GTGACCTTGACTGCCTGCTCATCTCCACTGCAGTCAGAAGTCCTGCCTGTCAGTCATCCTCAAAAATGAATCACCCTCAGTATTTGCTCTGAAAAGATGTGGGAAAAAAGCAAATCCACTTTTTCCTTGGCTCTTGCACCCTAACATATTAAAATATTCTTCTAGAAGCCTAGAGTCTTGTGTTTTACTCATTTTTCATACCTCAGAGAGGTAAACAGAACGACCAAGTATTTCATCCTCTACAAAACTCCATCTTACAACTACCAATCTAAAGTTAATATAGCCAACTCTAACCAAGTGGTGCATGAACTTCTGTTGTTTCTGAATCGTCTGGCATCTCCCTCACCTGTGATTTCCACTCTTCCCATCTGTCACTCATTCCCCCAGCATGGATCCATCTGCACCTCGAGTGGTGCTGGGCCAGGTCAACCTTCTCAAGGACTGCAGACCTTTGCTGCAGGATAGGGTGCTGGTAGAAGGTTTGAAAGACTCAAAGTTAAAACCACCCCAGTGTTGTTTGTCTTCCACAGAATGTTTGGGAACTGCACAGCCAATGCTGGTCCATGGAGGAAACAGCAGCACAGAGAGCACCTTCTCCTGATTAAAGGACAGAGAAGGGCACACAACAGAAAACCACACAGAACCATCCTTTACCTCGAGAAAAGAGAGAGCTGCCATGGCTCATGCATCCTTGGGGTGGGACATCAATAGGAAAGTAGCAGATTTTATCAAGTGATGTTCTTCTGAGCTAGGAAAACGACACCTGTTGCCTTCTTTCCCTCTGTTCTGGAGGACCAGCTCCTCTAATATCTGCTTCCACACAGCTTCACAGGGATCTAAAGATGCAGGATGGGGCCCTGAGTTAATGAGAGGTGTGAGGGATAGGAGGATCTTTAGTCCAATCCAAACAGATTCAGTTTTATCTCCAGCCCTCATTCTCAGAGCAACCTGGGAAGGTCACACAGAAAGCAGGCATTTATGTGTCCTTCAGGAATGAAGAACTTTATTTGTCAGCTTCTGGAAACACTATATGCAGCTTCTCTGGCCTCTTCAGATTCCCTGTTCTGATGAAAGCCTCCTTACTCAAGGTCAAAACCCCATTCCGGGTAACCTTCCAATTATCCACAAATGCGGGATGCAAAGACCTAGTCCCTCAGCCCCTGCTCAGACACCTGAGGGTTGTGGGGCTTAACCACGGAATTTTTGGGAAGCTTTGCTAAGGACTTCCTCACAGGCCAACTTCCTTAGATGTCCAGTGTAACATGAGGGCCAGCTTGTTGGGGTTTCTGTCCCACCCAATACCCCACAGGATAAGATCCACAGATGCTGAAGTCTCTTGTAAGAAATGATGTAATGCTTGCCTATAACCATTTGGACCTTCTAAATGTCTTAAATCTCTCTAGATTATGGATAATAGCCACTACAATGCAAAAGCAACCATGATATTAGGATATACTAGCAAGGGGGAACACTCAACAGTTTCTTTTCACATGTTTTGTTTGTTTGTGTTGGGACAGTTTCCCCAATGTATCTTGAGCTTGCCTAGAGCTTTCACTGGCCTTGAAACTTGAGTTCCTTCACCACACCCAAGAGCTTTGCATATTTTTGATGCATGATTTTATGTGTAGATGAAAGTTTCTGTACCACCTAATTCAGCAGCTGTTATAATTAATATAAGCCAAATAAATACACAGAGGCTTATATTAACTATAAACCATTTGGCCTATTGCTCAGGCTTATTACTAACTAATTCTTACAACTTAAATTAACCCATAATTCTTATGTTTACCCACATGGGTTGGTAACTTTTCGCAGCAAGGCATTCTCATCTTGCTTCCTCTGCATCTGGCTGGTGACTGCATCTCTGCCTTTCCTTTTCCCAGAATTCTCCTAGTCTGGATGCCCTACATATGCTTCCTGTCTGGCTACTGGACAATCAGCATTTTATTAAACCAATACGAGTGACAAAACTTTACAGTGTACAAAAGCATTATTCCACAGCAGTTGTAGATTCCTCAAGGCCACAGTATAGCACTTCTACTTGGCCTCCTTGATTCTAATCATGAATCTGCCATTTTGAAAGCTCCCTGGAGTTATTTTTATTTTTTTAGCACAGATCTGATCAAGTCATCCCCTATCTTACAAACATTTTAATAACTCCTCTTGCCTGCAAGTTAGAGTTTTCATGACTCACATTTTCACAATGGTCCTCTTCCTGAAAACCTGAATGCAACACAAACTTCACTCACTCTAGTTAAATCTATTAACGTGCCATGCTTTTCCAAGCTTCTCTATGAGAGTTGTTCTTCTTGCAGGTTCCCTCTTTCCACTTTTTTGTGTGCTACTGTGAGTGTGTGCATACATGTGTACACACATGTAGAGTCCTGAGATGAATATTAGGTGTCCTTCTTAATCAGTCTCCACCTTAAGTTTTGAAACAGCATCTCCTGCTATACCTGGAGTTTACTGATTCAACTAGGCTGGCTAACAGGCATGTCTCTGCCTCCCAAGTTTTAAGATTGCAAGCATATATCACCATGCCGGACTTTCTGCATGGGTGCCAGGGATTGAACTGGGGTCCTCAGGCTTCTCCAGCAGGCACTCTACTTACTGAACCATCTTGATACCTTTGGGTTTCCCCTTTCTTGACAAATGACAACTACTTGACAGTCTTGATCCTTACCCCTTTCTTCTGTGGTGTTTCCCATGTGAATTTTCTTGCACATATCAAAAGTGTCTTTGTTTCTTTGGGTATTGCCTTCACTAATATAAACTCCCTAAATATAAAAACCTTGTTTTGACTATGATGGTATTGAACAGTTGTGATCACAGACCGAAAATGGAGGCAACAGAAAAGTTTTGAGTTGAAGACAAGCCTGCACTTGGCAATGATAATTGGTTTCAAAATTTTAAAATGCCTTTGTCTTTATCCAGACAAGTTTCTTTCCAGACTGGCTCATGATGCTGTCTGTAATGCATAGCACAGATAGCAGCATATAATAGAGAGTCTCAGAAAGGGCTGGTGAATGAGCAGAATGTTGAACCTCTAATGAAGGAATCTCCGTGACCACCATGGCCAACATAGTAATGATCTTCAAGAGCCAAGTTCAGTTCAATATGACTAAGTAGCCGATGTTGGTTCAAACTTCAGTTCAAATAAACTGGTAGTTCATTTTTAGGCTTATGTAAAAACAGCACAATTTAGTGAAAACTTTCCTGGTAGTAATTAACCCAATTCCATACACACAATAAAGCACACATAAATCTCCTTGAGGAACAAAGTAAGCTAAATAAAGATCAGACATGACTATATCAAAACTCTTTATAAAGTGTATGTGATACCTTCCATGAAAATGGGTTCTGTAGATTGACTGAAAAAAAACGAGCTTATGATAAGGTTCTGGGGGAGGGTCCAGGGTAGTCTTGGCCACACAAATAGCACAAAGGTCACTAGACCGTTAATCACAACTTCTCCAAGACTTCTGGGTGGGTGACAGGTTATGTTTCCTTTCTTTGAAGAAACAACCGGTGTGTTTAACATTCCAGGTTCCGTAGTCCTTATCTGTGAGTACAAAGACCTCCTTGCCTCCCACATTCTAATTAGCAGAATCAAGTTCAAATTAGAATTTTAAATTTGTCTGAGACATCAGAACCTTAAGGAGACTCTGCAGTGTTCAGTTCTCCACTGGCAAATTTGAGAACTGTTGGGTTCTGACTGCTGCATTCACTCAGAATTTATCTATAACCACTGCAGTGAGATATAATTTATAGGCATTTCAAGTCAGTGGGTTTTTTTAGCAGACCCACAATGCTCTATAAACATAATCACAACCTAAGTTTAGAACATTTCCATCACCCTTAAAAGAAATACTAAATTTTTGGCAATCTTTTCTACTTTGTGTCTGTACCAGTTCTGGACATTTCATATGACTGTAACCTTACAATGTGTGGTCTCTTGTGATGTGATCCTTTCAAAGTTCATCTATTTTGCAGCATATTTCAACACTCCATTCGCTGTTACTGCCAAATAATATCCATTCTGTGGGCAGGCCACTTTTGCTTACCCATGCAGTCACTGAGGCAGGTTTGGGCTGCTGCCACTTGGCTGCTGAGAATAACTCGTCTGTGACCATTTGTGTACACATGTGCTTTTATTGTGCGGAATAGGCCTAGGGGTATGAGGCAACGTAGGGATTCTGTGTTTTGAAATGGATCCACCAGTGTCCCTTCTACTCAGTGTACATTTGGTCAGTGATTCCATATTCTCCTATTGTCATGGTGGCTTTAAAATTAATTTCACAACATTGTGGTTTTTACAGCTTCATGAACCTTGTGAAAGTTCCCCCAACTAACCCTGAGTTTATGCACTGTCTTCAAGTCTATAGGGAAGTTAAAGATGTTGGTATACCTGGATATGTCAAAAAACAGGATAGAAACGGTTGACATGGATATTTCTGGATGTGAAGCCCTTGAGGACCTCTTACTATCCTCCAATATGTTACAACAGCTGCCTGACTCAATAGGTGAGGATGTATCATTTTATCGTGAGTAACTATGTCAAGTGTACAGTTTCTTTTTTTGGCAGTATAACTTATTTATGCATGTAGGCAATATACTACTAGCCTGACATTAATGAATTACCAAATTCACCATGCAAGATCATAAAACAGTGTGTTGCAGATACCTTTAAATGAACTGTTAACTTTAGCATCAAATTCAACTCTCCAGTGAAATGTTTCTATTAAGTAAGTGCATCTTAAAATTTTCTAATCTCCTGAATTGCACAGTGTTGTCATGAAGAGTAAGTGTGTAGATTTAGAGCTATTTGGTGATACATTGTAACATTGGTATAACAGGCAAATAACACAAAAATGTGCAAATATAAAATAGATTCTTAGTTACATTATTTTTCAAAAGACACATCATCCTTAATATGTTGTAAGATGCTTGCCAGAAAAAAAATTGAGTATGTCTATCATGCACTGGGTCTTTTATTTATGTCTTTTATGGGTAGAGTTATAAAAGACTGAATAATGAGTACTTTTATATTATTTCTGATTATAAGATGTCTCATCTAGAAAAATAATCGTTAATTCACTTAACTTTGAAATGGGGATTTTAAACCTGCCTGGAATAGATGTTTCATGTATTCAGCAGTTTGCTGATGCTTCTAAACACTGTCACAGACTAAGTAGCCCAACTGAAGGGAGACCATGACAAGGTAGTTCTCCTGCTCCCTTCAGTATTTTATTACTACTTTAACCATCCGTTCAGGCTGATGGAGAACACCGGTTTTAACAAAAATCACACAAGCTCTTCTCATAATCATACATCGCAAACAATGTTTCTCCAACCGCCAGGCATAACTGGAAGCTTCATTAGGCTTCTCACACTTCCCAGCTGCATCCCAGGAGCGTCTGGTGCAGAGAGCACACTGGGCTCCGATCTGAACGTTAGTCACCTTAAATGAAACTCATGAGCAGACGAGTGTGGGAAGAGCTGGTCCGAGTGTTGCAACACTGAGGAGGCTCATTAGCTACAAAGAGACTCATCTGCTCAGGGCGACAGAGTGGTAGTTTGTGACTCCACACACCCAGCACCACTTCACACAACTGAAAATGCAGGCAAAATGCATGGATTCCGAGAACAAAGGTTTGCCCGTAGCTGACTTCTCAGTGCTAAGACGGTGTCTGGCCTGTGCTGTGTCCTGCTTAGTAAAGGAAATGATTTATTCATGCTAAGAATGACTATTTACTTGACAAATAAAGACCTTCACAAGTATGCAGGAAAATGAAATTAAATAAGCGTGCTAAAAATGAAAATGCATCCACTTAAATAAAGATAAAGTGTGTAACTTGTAGAGTATTAGAGGAACAGAAATTGAAAAAAAAATCCATACTCAAGATGAAAGAAAAGAAGTTAAAGCAGTCATAGAACAGAAAACAATGAAATTATGTGTCATAAATCACAGCAAAAGAACAAATGTAGTTAAGCCTGTTTTATTTAAAGGAGCCCAGTTATGTCAGAAGACAAGGCATTCTTAGTATAGCAGGATTATTTGTTAATTTATCTTTCCTTGGGAGGGGGAGGGAAATGGGAGGAGGGGAGGAGGAGGAAATTTTTAATAAAAATATAAAAAAAAATTATCTTTCCTTAAAAAGCGGCCCGCAGAGTCACCCTCCACTTGGAGTAAGGCATCTCTTTGTGTGTCACAGAGCTGGGCATGTAGCAGCAGAAGCAGACAGACAGAAAGATGGGTCTTACTGCTCTAATACCTTCCTCCGGGCCCTAAGCGCTCTCCCAGGATGAAAGCAACTTGGGGACACTAATTACTCACAAAACTGTCCTTTGTGTCTCACTGAATTTCAGGGGAAATTGTGTCTGGGTATCTGCTCAGGGCCTGGTATAGACACAGACAGGCCTTCCTCAGGACATTCCCCTGCTGGCCAACAGACATGAGAGCTTTGTTCTGGGGCCCAAAAAGACCGTGGACACTAACTGGATGAGAAACGGCACCTCATCGTTCTTATCAGAATGTGGATTATCTATTGGGCAACCAGGAATTTTAAAAATAAGAGAAGAATTTCCATAGAATTAATACAATCAAATACAACTAAAACAAAATTGCCACCCTGTCACACAAGTCCTGCAGCTGAGAGTCAGCTGACCAAGAGACAGACTCCACAACCAGCCTGTGCCTGGTCCCTCCCTGTGCTGTTTCCAAGAGTCAAAGGCCTCTCTTCGGCTTTCAGGTGGTTTTAATAAAACGCTTCTTTGGGTAGCAAGGAAAATCACTAGAGGAGGCTGTGCAGTGTTTCACTTTCCAAACTATGCTCACTTAGTGATTGGAGCAGAAGCTCCACAGTCAAGTTACCTGAGTTCAAGTTTCTCGCCTGGCTGTGTGACCTTCAACAAGTTACATCACGTCTCTGTGCTCCATTTGTTCATCGCCGTGTGGGAGTAGTGTTACCTCCACCACATGCCCATGTTGAGGAGCTCACTAGTCAATCCAAGATGCCAAGTGTTCAGTCAGCAGCAGTTCCTGTGAGAACTTAGGCGACAGAATCGTTTGCTTTCATAGTACTATTACAATGTGTATAAATGCCAGATAAACATTGTCTTCTTTAAAATGAGCTATTTTAATGTTTAATGCATTCACATTAATTATGTATCTATACAAGAATATCTACAATCACAATAATAGTCCTCATCCATTTTGCCAATACTTCAATGCCAAGAGTGTATAAAAAGATAGAGAATATGGGGAAGGCAAACACAAGGGAGGGAGAGGAAGACACGAGCCACAGAAGCTGGTGCTCGGCCCACTATCAGAGTCTTTCTGAGGCTCTCTGTCAGTCCAGACTAGACCCTTGGGTAATGCGAGAGCAGACAGGTGACCAGGTCTCTGTGAGTTCCTGTAAATCCACAGACTCGAGCTGCGCAGAAAGGCCTGGCTTGTTTCTGCTGTAAAGATTCGTGTGAAAGCCGCGCCTCCAATCTGCACAGACAACACTTGCCAGAGTCCAAACCTGCCTCAGGTTTTCCTTAACATTGCTTCACAGCAGAGGTCTTGGATCTGGAAAGCTCGTGGTGACCTGGTATCCGCTCAGCTATTGGTCTTCCAGCCCTCAGCCTCTTGTGACCCAGTATAGTGTTGAAGAGACTCCACGCTCCCACAGCTCCCCTGGTGGGCTAGATAGAGCACAGAAGTCTGATGGAGGCTTCGAGCTTCCTACTGTAACTCATGCCCATCCCCCACCCCACCCCCCATAACATAAACATACTCCAGTGTTCTTTGACATCCCAGAGCAGATGTTTCAAAACACACACGAGGGAAGCTAACATGCTTCAGACACCTTTGGAACAGAGATGAATGGGGCAAGAGATGTTCAGGCCTGTATGACTAATATGCACCAATATGTGGGAATGCCCTGTTTCCCACATGCTATTGTTTCCAAATTGATGCATTACATTCCTGTGTTGCAGGAATTTCATTGCAGCAGTCTGACAGTAAGGGCTGTTCTCTTCACCTGCTTCTGAAGAAAACATAACTGTACTAAAATCCTAAGTCAACCATAGCTTTACTTCAGACTCCATGTGGTTTCCTTTGGCTTTTAAAAAATTATCAGAATACTAAAAGGGGTGGACATAACCTGACCATGTCCACAAGGCATGAATGTCAACGGATGCTCCACACCCAAGTGTGTGTGGACACACACACACACACCAGCTTCAGGATGGTTTCAGATGATCACATTTTCATATAACTATATTAAAAACTATAGAAAAACTTTGTTTAATTTTAATTTGACACCCCTCAAAAGACATTTGGTCATGAATTTAACATTTTCATGACAAATTTTCTGACAACACAGTAATCTACAGCAGATACCCATAGTTCCCATATAAAACATAAGCTAACCTAGTGCTAATATTTTGTCCTTGGGTTTGACTATTGAAGCCACATTGATTTACGAGCTTTTTGATGGTTGGGTATGAGGGATAATTAGCTGTTCTCCCATTACTGTGTGGTGATTGTACATTAAGGCAATGGAAGGAGAACACGCTGTAAAAAGTGTGGAGGGCATAGATCAGACAGTGAAAAATAAGTGTCTGAATGGCTGTGGAGATTTGCAGTGGTTGAAGCACTTGCTAGACAAGTGAGAACGAGACCTAAGATCCTGAACACCCAGATAAACACCCAGATCGCCTACCCACAATTCCAACCTCAGAAGGCGGAGATGGGATCCCAGAGCAAACCTGCAAACCAGATAAGTAAAATAAGCCGTCTCTGTGCAAGACAGAAATAACTGGGCTTCAACAGAGGAAGAATGTGTAATAGCAATCCTAGAAGACTCCAAATACCAACACTGGGCCCCCACATACATACATACAGCCAAACACATGCAAGTACATATGCACAAAAGCACATACACCTCTCACACATGGAAAAGACAGTTTAAGTGTTAATTCCTGGCCAGCTAGATGTGAGGCATTACAAATCACAACATTTTTTGAGTCTAGCACTGATCAAGTGCACCATTTCTGGAGTCTCAGCACACAACTCATGTGTGGTCATTTTCCATGACTTATGATCATAGACTTTTTGTTGCATGACTTCCCTCTCACTTTTTGACTGTTAACACTCTTATTGTAAAACTGTTTCTAGGCTGTATCATAAGAAAATAAGTTATCTGTGCTGAGGAATTAATTCAATATAAAAAACTCAGCTGGTTCAGAATGTTTCTACTGGTCCATTTTCTGGAAAGCAGGAAAAGGAGACGTGGGTGCATCAGTGGACAAGTGTGTGAGCCCGAAGTTTGTTTACTTAACTGCTCTGATGCTGTTTACTCCCAATGATATGTAAATTCTTACAACAAAAGCTTAAAGCTAGCCCATGTCTGTTTGTGTGTTATATATGCAGAACACAGCCAATCAAAGCATGCATGTGTACATCATGAATGACCCCTCCAATTTCTTTCAATGGCATTTCCTACTCTGAGGTAACCACTAAAACGTCTTCTCTGTTTCAGGACTGCTGAAAAAGCTAACAACCCTAAAAGTAGATGACAATCAACTCACAGTGCTACCCAATACAATCGGAAAGTAAGTGCCCACACCAGCCCATCAGCCTCTGTGCAACTAGAAATTAAAGGTTGAACTGTGTTTTCCATCACAAAATTGCTGCAAGTTCTTCCCTTAGACTGTCTTTCATTCAGCTAATGTTTGTATACATCTTAACCACTTCTGTCTGAGCAGCAAATCCACTGCGGCCATAAAACATAAGGAGAAAGAGTCAACCATGACCCTTTCTCAAGCAAAGTGATTACCAGACCTGCAATTACACTGTTAATGGTATTTTCCAGAGAGTATCAATCTGTTATAGTTTACTGAGTAGCAGCTATAAATTGACTTAAATACTTCTTGTAAAAAGGGAATCAAGTTTTCAAGTCTTTGCAATATGTGTATATACTGAAATGACACTCTCATAGCTTTGTATAGATAGAAGCTTGATTTTTTAGACACCAAAGAGAAAAGCATAACCACCATTAAAAACAAATAAACTTGAAAATAAAATCTGAGCATTGTCTTAAGGATAAAAATACTGTACAGTTTTTACTAATTGATTTGAACGTAAATTACTAATAGTGTTTAGTTTATAATTACTTATGGACTATGAATGTTCTGTGTTTCATTGAAGTGACTGTTGATAATGTATGAAGTGATGTATCAGAACAAGCCATCTATAGCCTGAAATCACGTTAGACCCTTCTTGTAAAGCCATTCCATCAGACTCTGGCTACCTTGTCCCAGTATGATGGTGTATATAATCCTTTCTCTTGGCAGGGTTCAATACATGCAAGGAGAAAAAGATTCAGTTTTTAAAAAAAATAGCTGTTTATTACCATTAAGGCTAACTGACAGAAAACTGCCTGTACTCTTTGACAACATAAGATCTGGCCTCAGAGCCACCACTGCTGCTGGCTAGATGCTGAAATTGTCCCTGCCTTCTCTTCTTGCCCCATCTGTCCTCTGCCAAGTGGAGAAACAACCAAGTCTGGAAAGTTCCACTTCTAAAAAATAGAAAAGTTCAACAAATTTAAATTTCTAATTCTAATTTGGAGAACAATAAAAGTATCAACCACTAACATAATATCCCAACCATCCAGTGTTTTTCTGTACCCACTTCCATTTTCCTCAGCAGAGAAAAATGTATAATTTTTGAGGTTGCACAAAAGCAATTTTGTTACTATTATTATAGTTATCAAAATCTGTCTCCCAATTTCCCAATTACATTCTCAAGCACTAATCTTTCTTCACTGAGTCAAACCATGGGGAATGAATTCAAATTCATTTATCCCAAAAAGGATGTGATTGGTACTTTTGCCCCTTAGTTTACATTTCTGGGGGAAAAAAACCTCATATATTGATTCTTTGAAGCGAAAGTTAAGAGGTTGGATAAGCAAAACATTGGCACAGGAGAACTGCTTTCTCAGTAGGAACAGACACCTCCTGGCTTTGGTCTCCCTGAGAAGCAGCTCCTGTCTATGCATGTGGTTTTCAGCCTCTGTTGGTTCCTTGTTCCCTTAGGGGACAAACTGGATTCTGATGTCTAGTTTAATTCCAGACACACATTGGACCAGTTCCTATCCTAGGCTGGCAGTCCACATCCCAAGAGGATTTGCTTCACGCTGGTAGGTGCAGAATTAAGCAGCCTATACCTCTTTGCTTCCTTCCCAGAAAACGCGGTGCTGCACAAACTGAACCAGAGTCGGCCTCTGGGTTTACTCATCATCAGAATCACTCAAGTCCCTTGACTTACAAACGTGGATAAGCATGAACTGGTCAAATAGTGACTCAATGCAGGCATCTAGACTACTGTGTTCAACAGGACCAGGCCCATGATCATGAGGCTTCTAAGACTGCAAATGGATTTATGCATGGACGAATTACAATCTTAGAACCCTCATGATCCAGGTGTTTCCCAGAGCTCTGCCACTAATACACTGCACAAGAGACCCAGCCTTCAATGCTTAGAGAAACATTCATATCATTCATATCCACCCATAATGCCATCTTCATGCCTCTGTGGGCAATGATGTAGGCTTTGCCCCACAATTTCCTGAAAGTCTATAGGCAGTTAGTGGTGACTGGAGGAAGGAGAGATATTATCCTCAGTGGTGTAGCTTCTAATAAGTTCTCCAACCTCTGTGAGGACTGGTCATCCATACTTCTGTAGGGATCTCTAATCAAACTCTGTTGTTGAGAGAGAGAGAGAGAGAGAGAGAGAGAGAGAGAGAGAGAAACTATAGGCTTTGTTGCTATGCAGATTTTGTGCCAATTACTGGAGAACCACTAGCTAATGTTATAAAATTAAGAACTCTCTTGATAAAATACATAAACACAGCACACTGGCCTGATTATTATACCGGATACACATCAGTCCCATCGGTCTTCGTGTTTCTAGGCTTCCCTTTTTCTGAACTTCCAATGAGACAAACTGTCCTGACTCCTTGGTCCTTTCTCACTTGTTACCTGTAATATCTCTTCTAATCTTCCTAAGATGGACTACTTGCATCTTTTAAGTCCTTGCTTTTAAACCACAACAACCAACACACGCACCTGAAAATCTTGTTTAATAGAAAAGCTCTCGTCTATTAGCAATGATACCTGAGAACTTGGAGTTCTGCACCATTCCCAGATGTCCAGGTGACATCACAGCTTCTGATTCACTGTTAGTCCTGAGTAGCAAGGCTCCATATCTGAATTTAAACACCACCCACATGTGATTCCCTTATGTTCCTTACCAAAATGTGCACCAGAAAATGTTCTGTCTCCCTGTGGTTACCTTCATGGAAGTGCTGCCAAACCTGGCTTGTTACATCCCACTTCACACAGGTTATAATGGCTTTCTTCATAGATTATCTTACGCTTTAATTCCAGCTCGCAAATTGTATAACAAATCTCAATTAAGGCAGTTTTTAATCCCAGCTCTAAAATTGCATAAAGGTTCTAAAAACAATGGCACCAATTTGTTCTTGGTAAACTGTTTCTCTGGAGTTCTCTATGGGTCTTTGCTTGCTGTTAAGAGGTTGAGAGTATCAAGCTGAGGGGGTGGGTAATGGATGTGTCTTTCTATTTAGAACTCTAATGTTCCAACTTTTCACTAATTGCCTTGACTCAGAGTGAAAATACAAAGTGAAAAATGGGGAAGTTATGCAAGTAAAATGGGTGTCGGGTTATCACAAACTTAATTTTCTTGTTGCTAAGACTGGTAACTCTCTTAAAAGTGTGAAAGATACTTTTCGAAGATAAATGGGACCACTTAATTCAGAGGTTGATGGCGGGCTTATAGGGGTAAAGGTCAAAAATTCCATCACAGTAACTCATTTTTAGAGATTTTTAGTGTTATTATGTTTCTTTGGTTATTGTTTCAGAAAAGAAATAAGAAAAGTGTTAGATTGGACTAATTCTTATAAAAGCTAGCTTGAAAATCAGTAGTGAATATAAAGGAAATAAAACAATAATAAAATAAAACTCCTACTAAGTTTTTGGTTTTAGTTTTGTTGGGGGTGTTTGTTTCCTTTGGTTCAGGAAAATGTGCTTGCTTTGAATGTAAATGTAATTAAAGGCTGGAGAAAAGGCTCAGTCAATAAAGTGGCTGCCATCCACACCACCCAAGTGTGAGGACCTATCCTCACCATACACAGGAAAAATACTGTTTTCACTTGGGAATGTAGTGATGATGTATGTGGCTAAAACAGCAGGCATGCATTTTGGTGGTTCTAGAGTTTGTACCTAGCAGGGCAGCCTTCATCATCAGAGTGTTCTTCTCTAGGTCTTCTAGCAGTTGCCTTGCTATTGTGATCATGTGACTTCTCCTTTACACATGGAAGGAAGTGTGAAAATGCTCTCTCTTCAGTCTTATGGCTATATCCAGTTGAGTTACATCCCTAAGGTTCCATGTCTCATCCCACGACCTTGTGTAACAGGACATTAGTACATGAGCTTTGGAAGAAAACAACTATCCAAACTATAACATGCACATTTGAAACCTTTAAAATGTACTGTTAATAAATGAGATATATGGTATTTTCCAGGATTTTGTGTAGGTGCATATGCATGTATGTCAAACCTTGTGAGAGGGTGTATGCTTGTATGTCCACCTTCATGTGGAAGCCACAAGATGATCTCGTGTTGTACCTTAGACACCCTGTCTGTTTGTTTACTTTTTTATTTAACACAGAGTCTTTCCTTGGGATGGAGTTTACTGAATAGAATGAATTGGCTGGATAAAACCCCAGAATCCTGCTGTCTTATGTCTCTGCTGGTAGGATTCAAGCCACCATGCCCAACTCTTTCATATGAGTGTTAGAGATCCACATTCAGGT